>JAWQUT010000889.1:68352-115063 GCA_033807755.1 Ellobium chinense
CCCCCAGTGTATTGTGAATCCAAGGTTAAGGATCAAAATATGACATTTCCATATTCAATCATTGGCTGGCTCTAAAAGTTACGCTTCATGGCACCGCGAGTTTTGATAGCATCGCTGCAGCTGTTATGTGGGAAACTTTTTATATTATAATTAATTCTGCTATGTATTGATTAATCTGCCCCTTCCTTTGAGTCACTAGTAACGGGACCAGCGGAAGTTTGTTTTAATTCACCTTTTTAGGGCATGGCAGGCAGTTTATTTGACTTGCCGGGACGGCAAATATTGAACTGGGGAGGTGGTGAGCGGGCTAGGCCGCTCATATACAGTAGTTTGAGTATAATAATATACAAATGTAACTTGAAGGAAGTCGGTCACTGTTATGCACATGGTTACACCCCCATCCACCTAGATCTATCTCTGGAAATACACTGTACATGAGAGTCCTACCCCAGTAAGGAAGGGGTACTAATGAGTTATTTTATTAATATTAATAAATGTATCTTATACAGCTCTATACTATGACTCAACTCTTCTCGTCGATGTGTTTTCTATGCTTTGTGTTGACCGTTGACGTGACTTGCAAGCCTCATCACTCGTGCCCAGCCTCGACGTTTATCGGCGTCAGAAAGTTCTGTGGCCATCTGGCGTGGTTGTTGATGTAATAGGGCCAGATGTGAGTTTCCGCGCTGACCTACTGACTGGTCAGTAAACTTGAAATGTATTGTTGGTTGCACTGGATTGGCGAGTGTACCGTAACACAGTCGGCTAAAAATAGATCGCTTAGGGGACTCCGTTTCAGGAAAGAGGCTACGTGGACATCCAGATGTCTACGTAGTCACCGAGGCTACGTAGACATCCAAGCCAACTACGTCATTATTTTCGGCGTTCAGATGTCTACGTAGTCACCGCGGCTACGTGGACATCCAGATGACTAGTCTACGCAGTCCACAGTGTGGGAGCGATCAGTACATGTAAATTTCTTCTTTCTTTGTTTGTCAAAATGAGACATATATATGTTAAAGAAAGTTAAAACAATCATAAAGGACAACGACCATCCTCTCCACAAAGAATCTGAAAGATCAGAGAGAAAATCCGAAGTCCTCTCCCTTTCTTCCATTTTTTTCAATTCTCTTTCGTGTTTCAAATAAATCCACGACCCCTTGAAAACACTGAAAAGCTTGGTCTTGACAAATCCATGCTCCTTCGGTGGAGGCCGCCATTTGTGTTGGGTAAGGGTAAGCCTCGTCTAGGCTATTTTTAAAACCTATTTTAAATACACAGAAATTGGTGACGTAGTTGGCTTGGATGTCCACTTAGCCGCGGTGACTACGTAGACATCTGGATGTCCACGTAGCCTCTTCCCTGTTTCAGCATTCTGAAGCATTCTATAGGACTGGCCAGGACTGGCGTACACATCATATACACTGTATAAATGTGGCCGGTCCAATGCGGAGACCGAAGATATATTATTGGCTATAAATTTAAACAGGTATTGGATTGGTTGAGAGAAAGAGAAAGAGAGAGAGAGAGAGAGAGAGAGAGAGAGAGAGAGAGAGAGAGACAGACAGACAGACAGACAGACAGACAGACAGACAGAGAGACAGACAGAGGGAATAGAAGCAATAAGAGAAAGTGAGAGCCTGAGTTGCTAAGGAAAAAAAAACGAGAAGGCAAGTAGTGAACAGTGACTTAGGGGATAAAAGCATCTTGGCTTCTCTCTCTCTCTCTCTCTCTCTTTCTGTCTATTAGCGTCTAGTGTTTTTGTTCTTATCCTATGTTTTCTCCTAGATTCTTATTCCACCACCCTATTGCTCCTTGCCTTATTCACCCCCCTCCCCTCTTTCTCTTCATCCCTGGAATTGTGCTCACCCAACCCATACTAGGATCCACCTCATTCCCCTCACTGATAGTGAAGACCGATTGACCGATTCAATTTTTCAAAACTACAAAAGTTTTCACGGGTACATGTATTCTATAAAAATGCTCCCATGGTCATCTCTGACCAAAATAAGAAGGTCAAAATAAATTTCACGTCGATGTGCCCCATTTTTGATCTGCTCTTGTAAACCTTTTGATCAATTAAAATTTATGACTAGTAACACAACTAGTGCCGCTCCTAAGCACAGAAAATTTGACTGTGGCGGCATCTAAATTATCTGAAAGTGCTCCTCAAGCAAATAATAATTTTATATTGTCAGAATCTTAGGCCAGTGAGAGCTCACTAAACTGCACAGCAGACAATAAAACGGAGGCAGTGCAAACATTAATAAATAGACTCAAAAAGTGGCCAGACAGATGTTCCTTTTTCTCAAATATTATTTTATCCTCCCTTTTCTAAGGTTACAGCACCGCGATCATAGGCAGGTAGTTGTTCACACAGTTTAACAAAAGACTTTTCTCAACGATAAATGAAAAAAAAAAGGCATAACATTTAGAGCCAACGAAAGTTATTGCATGTGGATAAGTCTCTTTGCATAATGACTACTAGCTTGCCTCTCGCTTTCTGACGTCAGGCCTTATTCCCGCGCTGACCGGACGACCAGTCATGGCGGTCCGTAGGGTGTGAAAATCCCGACTTTCAAGCTGCGTTTTCTCGGGAGCGCTTGGGCGAAGGAAATGGGCAAGGGGTTAAAATTTTATGAAAAAATACTGTGGATTTTTTAGGCTGTGAAGCAAATAGCTTCCCCTGTCCCTTTAATGTCCAGTTTTCGTCTGCCCGATTCAGGCGAGTAACCGACTACACAATACAAGCCGGTTCCTTAGAAAATTTCCGTAGTAATCGGGCTCTGCCGCCTCACTCTTGCCAGGTAAATGTTGTAAATCGTACGTGGAAAAAAACAAACAAAAAAACAACCTTTTCCGGCTTTTCGTAGGTTGTTGAAAAAACGTGATCAAACACACACATGACAAGAGTGGTCATTGTTATTAAAAAAGGTTATTGCTAGTGTTAGTGTTGTTGGCAACATTATGTGACAGAGCAATAAAACATCATCCTAGTGGAAGCCACGAGCACCAGGGTTGCCAGACTTGGTTCTTCTTTTTCGAAGCCAAGTACTAGATTTTTGGCTCATTTTGAAAGTCCCTCGCTCCGAAATAATAATTTTATTGTTTGTATCTTGGGATCTTTTTCCTTCTTTCTTTGGCTCTCACGGACTGTAGGTCAACATTAATTTCATTAACAGAAGGGGCAACGACTCCAGTCTGTAACGTAAAAACGTTAAACGTTGGATTGGCAGCTTATGTTAAGTTTAGGGATTTCTGACAAATTTTCAACCTTTACTTCAATATTCAAAATACTTCTGAGTTCTGTTTTTTTTTCTTTATTACTTAAATGCACGAAGAAAAAACAACAACCGCATACTTCTTACTTCTTTCCAACTGAATAGTATTACAAGTGATAAAGGAATAAAGATGGAAACGGTCCCAAATCTGTTTCCACTTCACAATCATTCCTCATTTTGCTCTGAGAAGTGTAGACAAAATTTTGATAATTAGAATAACCTCGTTGATCCAATAGGCCTAATAGACATTCGCTCAAATTTTCGCGTCAGATATTAAATAAAGACCCCATTCAGCCCTTCCCAGGCATTTTTTTTTTTTGAGCACTTTGGTTCCGGCTCGAAAACAAAAGTCTGGCAACCCCGGTGAATACTCAATCGAGGCCTTTGAAATTCGTAGGTCTGGGCCACCAGGCGGTAGTGCTGGGCCGATACCACAATTTAGGTATCGATTCGATACTGAGTACTTTTTCTAGGAATCGATACCGATACCGAGTACTTTGGTAGGTCCAGTAAACGTGCATAAGTATGTTTTAAAATTCGTTACTTAATCATTCAAGATAACACAAATAAAGCAAAAATCAAAGTTGCGCTGCAGCTTTTGCAGAATTCTTCACTCAACTCTTTAAAAGACAAGGAAATAGGTAATTACTGAAGAGTAAACATAAATGCTTCCATTGCTGTGTGAAACTGAAACAAACCATCAGATCAGATCAACTCTTAACAGCTTCAAAAAAAAGGTGTCATTTAAATGAGATCTAGCTTGTAAGCAAGTCATAATTAAACTTCAGTTTACAACAGAACACGATCAAAATTATACAAATCAAGGTCACTGTGCTTTGATAAGTCTACTCTGTGCTGCCGCTAAGATCATGCGCTTTTTGCCTACAGCGAGAGTGATTTTCCCCCTACATTTTCTTACACACGATTTTGAAGCAAATTTAGTGGAAGTATCCTATAAACTTGCTGTGTTAGATGAGAAGAATCAGGAATTTTACCGACATTGTCATACGCTTCCCGTCATTTGGAAATAGTTTTTGATAGGTGGTTGTCCTCGCTTAGGAGAGAGTGAGCTTATCCTAAAGCCATTTCACTTTATTTTGTGGGAAAATTCCAATGCGTGGCAACACTGCAAACCACAAAAACAAAGGAATGCGCGCGCCTCAAACTTCCTTAACAGGAAGTGGCTGTTTTCGTCACTGTCGGAATGAAATTAATTTTGCTATAAATCTAGAGATCTAAATCAATGTCTAGATCTATTAAGAATATAATCTTCTGCTGCATTTTTTTCAGGTCAGCAAAACAATTGTACAAAGTTAAAACCTGGGAATGAAAATCTTTGCGAAATAACGTCAAAATACTCGATACTTTATCAAAAGTACTCGCCGATACCGATACTCTAAAAAGTACTCAGTATCGAGTACTCACTATCGATACCTGCCCAGCACTACCAGGCGGTAACGTCGGACGGCACTACATGAGTCGAACCATTTGTGAAGCAGCCGAAGACGAAGATGTCACAGCTGGCGGAGGCCGCTGACTGGACTGCACTCGTTTTCAAGTCGTCATCCAGCCCTTCATGTCTGCAGAGGCGCGAAGGTAGGTCAGGCGGCTGGTCTAGTCTAGACAAAATCCACTGTTATGCAACTTTTGACAAGTCGTCAACAGCTGATCAACTCAACGACTTGGTAAGTAACTTTTCTCTGTTTATAGACTATGTCTCTGGTGTGAATGTCGCTCACTTTAGATCTAGACTAGGGTCTAGTCTAGACTAGAAAGATCTACATTATGGTAGGCACCAGCACTAAAAATTAAAGTATCATGGGGAGGATTTCCATATGTGGTAACTGGCGACAACGAGTTATGCTTGCTTCGACTGATGCTCCTGTCTCGATGGGCATTAGTGTTAGGGTTAAGGGTAGGGTTAGGGGGGGGGGTAGGGTTAGGGTTAGGGTTGTATTAGTATGTTATTCGGAATTAAGATACTTACCGTAGTTGTAGGAGTTACCACATATGGAAATCCTTCCGTATCATGCATCACATTAAAACTAATCTCATTTAAAAGTCACTGAAAAACCATTTCCAACGGTACCAAAATCAAGTCTCTAGCTCAATTAGAACCCAAGATATGAGATTTTTAGAGCTGGAAAATACCCCCAGAGATGCTTATATAAAATAAAAAGCAAAAAAGTGAAGCAAATTATTGCTTAGATAGAGACAGTACTGTGATGTATTTCAAAAAGTGATGAAAATAACTGGACAAAACTATGTATCACCTTGATCGGAATTGCGAGGCGCATATGTAAGGAGTGGCCGGTTGGTGGTATAAGATCAGGTAAGGTAATAGGGCCCCGACAAGAACCCATACTTTCTCTCTCTTGTCACACTTGATGTTCTTTCGCAAACTTTCCTCTTTTTGTGGCCGGGCTTTCTACCCTTGTGTTTTGGCTCAATAGCCACTTTTTTCAAATTGGTGCTTCTTCTGACCAGGATTTCTTTTGATGTGTCTGAAAATTTTTTGAAATGGCGTTTTCTTTGTTTTTGAGAGTACCAATACCACACATCTCTGGGCAAAGCAAATCTCTGGTATTCGTCCACCAGTACAAACTCGCCAACTCCACAAATTGCGCGTTGCAATAGACCCATTCACGGAAACCGGCGCCATCTTGGATAGGGGGACTCCGAGACTTCCGTAACCTAGGCTACAGCCCGCGCGTAGTTGGCGTACCACATTGCCGGTGGATTTGCTCGCATCCCGAGTTCAATGACCGTTTGGACTGAAAGAACAGGTGAGTAGTAACATAACTTGCTAATCTAGATCTAGTCTAGATGTGGAGATTAATTTTTGTTTGAATTCTATAATAAATACGCTAAATCCATTGAGCTGAACTGATTGACTCATAGGTAATCTCCACCTCGTGTAGTGTAGTCAGTGTAGACCTACTAACTTCTGAGTCTAGGGCTGCACCATATTATCATGTCACTACCTCCCCCAGTATCTGATTGTTATAAATTCTAAGTTTACACCTGAACAAAAATGTCTTATTTCATCCACGTATGACTAAGAGAAGATGAAATAGTAAGTGATATAAATTTTCTTTCATTTATTTCTTGTGCAGGTGGAGTGTACAAAAAGGGCATGGGAAAATCAGACCACTGTTGTGTTGGTGGATGTAGCAATACCCGCAGCCGACCTGACCTTCTGGTGAAAAGGTCTCATGTGGATGAAGTGCAGTGGTTTGGAACAAGTAATAAGGAGAAGAGAAGGCTATGGGAGAAGCAAATACAGAAGGGCCGGGCAAATTTCACCATGGGACCCAGTATGAGAGTGTGCTCGAATCACTTTGTTGATGGCATGCCTACTCATTTAAATCCACTACCCACCCTTTTTTTGACTCCAAGTGATGGCGCCAAAAGATCCCCACAAAAAAGAAGCACACTGCACAGACAGGAATCGGCAGCTACAGCTAAAAAGCCAATGGTGACGACAGTGGAAGCTGAGACATCAACAGCAATATCATTAAGAGTTCCCCTTGCCTTTGTCCATATTACTCGTGAGTCAGATGTGAGATGCTTCACGGGATTTGACAGCTCAAAAATGTTCAAGTTTGTGTTTGATCAGCTGGTACATAAAGCCACTCATATGTTGTACTGGAAAGGATTGAAGCAAACACAAGCAGAACAGCCTTCCCCTGCCTTTTTTAATCGACCTGGTGTTTATCAAAGGCCTGGCCCTGATAAGAAACTGAGCCTTGAGCAAGAATTTTTTATGGTGATGCTGCGCCTACGTATGGGCCTGCTCGTTCAGGACTTGGCTTTTAGATTTGCAGTGTCATTTGGTTCTGTGAGCCAGATCTTCACTACATGGATAAAACTCATGGCAAAGGAGTTCAAATTCTTAATCATGTGGCCAAGCAGAGCAGATGTACGCAAGTCCCTTCCAGAAAGCTTTCGCAAGTGGTATCCTAAGACGCGAGTCATAATTGACTGCACGGAAGTATTTATTGAAACCCCATCATCCCTTGACACTCAAGCCATGTGTTGGAGTGAATATAAGCACCACTGCACTGTCAAATTTCTTGTTGCAATATCTCCAACTGGGTTATTCACATTTGTCTCTAAGGCTTATGGTGGCCGAGCATCAGACAGATTCATAGTTGAGGACAGTGGCTTTCTCAACATGATAGAACCCTATGACCAAGTCATGGCTGACCGAGGTTTTAAAATACAGGATGCATTAGCCATTGCGCAAGCTACTCTTACGATACCTCCCAGTACAAGAACTGCTCAGCAGATGTCTAAAGAAGATGTTCAATCAACAAGCAAGATTGCCAATGTGAGAATTTATGTTGAACAAGCCATAAACAGACTGAAATGGTACAGAATTTTGTCAGGAGAAATGGAAATACAGTGTGTTCCCCTTTGTGATGATATTATTTTGACTTGCTGTGCACTTTGCAACCTGTTGCAACCACTTGCTGACTGACTTTCCACAAGAGTGGCATGCTTCATCCAGAGTAGTAGTACCATATGTTTTGAGGATGTGACTGACACNCCGACCATGCCATCCTACTCCTTATTGTCTGCTGGGCTACTGTGAGGTGGCCAATGAGAGACCGCGGAGATCAAACATTTTGTGCTCTACAACACCGTCAAACTCGAGTTTATCCTGAATCTGGCGACAAGAAGGTGTCAATGCACGATATCAAACCACGACATCAAAGAAATATCAAAGAAATTTAATCTCCTTACCAAAAATATGGCCGAAACTACTTCCTCCGCTTAATCGACCACTTTTTCCGTGATCCCGAGGATGGGCGATTAAGCGGAGTCGACTGTATTTCAAATCGTGACCCCGGCAGCGTATACCCATCCCGGGAGGTCCTTTCAGACATGCTTTAGGTTCTTGCATGCGATTTGGCACGGCTTTAAAAAAAAATAAAAATCTGGAAACCCCTCTCGCACGTTTCGAAGTTTTGCTTTTGAACAGGAACAACACTGTCGGCTGTGACCAATTACTCACAGAAACTGAAGTGAAATAATAATATATTTGTTTGGAGTTGGGAGTGCATTGTTTGGAACACTGCAGCATCCGTGCTGTCGTTAGAGATAGCCGAAAAAAAGTTGGAGAGTTTGTAAGAAAACTAGAAACACTTGATGGCATATAATGCTCGCTCTACAGGAGAGAAATTCCGTACGGATTCAAAGACAAAATCCGTAGAACAGAAGTAGACTAGACTAGCATTGTTGGCTTCTTGAGCAAACTGTAACTCCATTTGGGAAAGAACTGTGTGTCTTTTCGGAATTATTGAAGTCTGTATTGTCTCCCAAGTTCTTGCATAGCAAAAATGTGGATAAACTAAACTCTTCAGTTACATCTCCTGTATCCTTCACTTAATTTGCCTAAAAGGATTTCATGTCAAATCATCACAGTATGGAAGTATTCAAGTCCAAGTGTCTTTTTTTTCTATGCCCTGTAGTTAACAAAATGAGGCTATTCAAATCAGTACAAAAGCTTGTCATTTTATCTCCTTTGTCGTCATGAATTGAAAAGGATATAGATCAAGGTATGAAGATATTACATAAACTATACAATAGTCTTTTGCTTACTGCCATTTGGCCTCAATTGACATAAATTGCATCATGAATATAAAGCAAAAACATAACCAACATATGATATGCCTAGTATATCTGAAGGCTTCAAAATGCCACGTGCTCTTAAGTGTTACGTTATAAATTATCTGCGCCGCATAAAATTCGGCGCGCCAAGTGATTTTCCTCCATTTCCACTTTTGCCAATTCTCACCTATGATTCATGTTTTTGGGTACTTTGGTGTGTCCTCTGTAACAACCAACAGCCACCTATTTGGTACACAACCATATAGATACCTCATAAATAGAGCATGAAACTATCTTTTAACTTTGCATTTCATATACCCACACCCTTTAGCTATACCCACACCAGATTTGAATGAACAGAAACCATTTTTAATTTTTAGTCAGATTACATTTTACCAGAACAACCTTTTGTCACTAGTTCATATGATAACGAATGAATAGATGGACATACTGAAGCAAGCCATGACAAGATTTCTGGGTCCAGAGATGTGTGGTATTCAGGCGAAATCATCGTCTGATGCCTGATACTGTCTTTGCTTTTGTTGTCACACTTGATGTTCTTTCGCAAACTTTCCTCTTTTTTTGGCCGGGCTTTCTACCCTTGTGTTTTGGCTCAATAGCCACTTTTTTCAAATTGGTGCTTCTTCTGACCAGGATTTCTTTTGATGTGTCTGAAAATTTTTTGAAATGGCGTTTTCTTTGTTTTTGAGAGTACGAATACCACACATCTCTGGGCACAGCAAATCTCTGGTATTCGTCCACCAGTACAAACTCGCCAACTCCACAAATTGCGTACTGCATTGTAATGATGCTGTGAAGCTTTTGGACGAGTTCAACCAGTTTCACAGAGCGCCATGACAAAGCTTGTTTGAGACAGTGATTCAAACTTTCGCAATTATTATTTGTCCACAAAGGACTGGCTACTTGCAGTCCTGTCCTCCCAAGCGCTGTAGCATTCTCTACCAGAAGTGGAGTCAGTCGGTCAAGCAGTTTTTTGACGGACACATTTTGGACACTGTCCACCAAGTGTTGCATCCTGTCATCTAAATCTTGGTGGTCAGAAGCTCTTTTTATGATACCATTTTCTCCAAACACCTTGCCTACTTTGAGCTGTCTTTCTTTTTTTGGCAGTCCGACTTTGTCTGCAAGTGCATGTGTAAAGTTCTTCTTTAGGTGTCTTGTACATACCAGTCTTGGCGTGTGAGGAAATGCCAAGGCCATTGCCTGCCTTAAGGCCATCTCCTCATCACTGCCAAGAACTGGGAGCTGAGCACAATCCAGCAGTCTACCAGAGAGATGGTGCAAAAACATGAAAAATGTATCCCTGTCGCTGTTGCCATGCAATAGTAACGGCCCACAGAAGATTGGATGCGCATCAGTGTATCCTTTTGACTGCAAGGCATTTGTACACAGTCACTGTTACATGGACATTTGAGAGGTTGAACGTCTTATCGATACCTAGCACGGTGGACTGTGCTGCGTGAGAAGGGCAACAAAATGTCTTTAAGTCCTTTATCTGGTCTTCTATATAAAGGATAATGCATGGAACTTTCTTACTCTGACGGACAATTAATTGCCAAAAAGGAAGTGTGTGTTGTAGTTCCTCTAGTGCTGCTACTTGGTCAGCAAAGTTGGCCCTGGGAAGAGCCTGGCCATCAGTTTTGTTTCTGGATTTGATGTTATAAATCTGCCTTCTATTGCAAGGCCCTTCAAATATAGAATCTTTTGTGTTGGTGTAAATATCACCTGGTTTTTTGTTTTGACCTCATCTTTTATTTTTTCAATTACTGCTGGCTTTGTCCTTATATAGGTGTGGGGAGCCAGCACTGGGCAACAACCCTTAAACTCATAAACTGCCACAGGGGCAACATCCTGACCAACCAGATACGACACTCTTTTTTCATATCCTGCTCTGGTGCCATGTTTTGCATAATAGCGATTGAGTTGAATGACATCTGTAGCCTCTGGCTGGGGATTCAAAGGAACTTGATGAAACCCTTTATCTTGTCTTTGTTGCTTACAATATTTCCCTTGCCGGTATGTTATAGGCTTGAGATTTCCATTCTCTCTTATATAGAATGTTCTGATAGTGCTCCCCCCAGCCCACGCACCTCTATCATCCCAGAATTGGGACTGTTTTCCCTGCTTCCTTCTATCGACATTCTTCTGATTATTTACAACAAAGTAAACATTATCTTTTTGGCATCTTGGAACTTCAGAGACACAATCTGAATTTGAACTAAATGAAGCAGTTTTAAGGATATTGATGACATTTTCTGCTTCTAGGAATCTGCCATGAGATAGGGGGTTTGCATGAGCAGCAACAGTACCATCACTACCACCTTCATCATCATCGCCACCACCAATATCGACACCATCACTATCATCATCATCATCATCATCATCATCTGTGGATGGAGAAGTAACAGACGCAACATCACCACTATCTTCATCATTATCATGCCCAGCAGCCATAACAGTAGAAACAACTAGATCATCCTCATCTTCAATGGCCGTCAAATCAATAACATCAGACTGTCTCTTATCAGACATAAACACAAAATGATTTGGTCTGAAGTCAGTTACACTCTTTGGAAAAAAAGAAGTTGTCCACATGAGTGTGATGTTTGGTAACTTGCGTTCCGATACATCACGTCCGCGTACAATGCGGGACAATGGTTCTGTCAAAAAATAGGCACCTTGTGTTGGAGGACAGTAGGAAGTTATTGCCTCATTGAGAGCAGCACTAATGGCACATATGGCCATCATGCCACAGTAGCTGCTGTCCTTTGCTACATCTTCCAGGATCTTGTCATATTTATCAAAGATCAGCCTTGGTTCATGAAAGTGATCAACTAAAGCTTCATGTTCATAATTGTAGTGGTTTTCATTCATGATCATCTCAATGGTTGTAAGCAATCTTATGAACAAGTAATGGTTTTCCGTCCCAAAGAGACCCATGGACACGGCCCGAAACAAACAGTTTCCATCACCAGTGACGTTGACAGGGGTGTGTGTCTCAAGAATTATTGGGTGGTACCTCTTTAGTATTTGAGTTGCGATGGTGTCCACACCTGCTGCTGTTGCTGCACCTTCCTGAGCTTCTGGTAGGCAGATGCCATACGTTTCTAGCAGCAGCAACTCAGCCTGAGCCTGCGTCGACGAGAAGGATGCATTACTAAGTCTGCAAAAAACGTTGAAATAAAATAAGACTAATCTGATAACCACTGGTGCAAAATGTTGTCTGTTTGTCGCTCATTCTCTCTCTCTCTCTCTCTCTCTCTCTCTCTCTCTCTCTCTATATATATATATATATATATATATATCTATCTATCCATCCATCCATCCATTCATCCACCTGTCCATCCATCCATTCATCCACCTGTCCATCCATCCATTTATCCATTCATTCATCCATCCATTCATTGACCCACAAAGACGTTTATGAAGTATTATCGTTCCTGTTATTTTTGCACTATTCACAACAAAGGCTAACATGTTCATAATTGTAGTGGTTTTCATTCACAATCATCTCAATGGTTGTAAGCAATCTTATGAACAACTTTGAACAAGTAATGGTTTTTCAACATTTAACAAACAGACAGTGTGAGACAGATAGGCACATTTTTGAAATTATGTAGATTTTCCTGTTGTGTTAGAATGAATGTGAAACTAAGAATTTCAAAATGAACATACCGCTGAAGTGCTCTTGAAGCCGAGTAGGCATCACTATCAAAACAGCATGCCCGACAGGTGAACGGTAGGTCAGGGTTGCTCCATTTTGTCAGCAGCTGATAACCCACGGGAACACAGCGCCTATCAAAAGAATTTTTACCTTAATAGGCCTATGTAGTACACATCATGCATATGCATCGGCATCAGCATGAACATCATCATAACAAACATTTTATTATTATTATCATCAGCATCATTATTTTTATTGTTGTGATTATGAATTGCACCCCCCTCCTTTCATAATCACTCATCATCACCATCACTGCCAGCACCTTTTTGGTCACAGATAAGTGTTATTTATTAGCTTGCATTATTTCTTTCTGTTTATATTATGTACTGATAATACTCTACATTTTTCTGATTATAATGTGTTTATATCTGATTGAAATTGGCGGAATTAACACCACCTATCATCACCATCATCATCATCAAGATAATCATAATAGATCTATATCAATAAAATCTTTTTCTTACCCGTGTATCCATCCATTGCACACAGAGCATTCAATGCTGCTTTGAGTTGCAGAACACTCCTTTGCACAAAACGTGCAGGGAAACTTAATGGCTTTCCGTTTTCTCTGCATCTTGTTCTTGGTCAAGTCAAACTTTGACTCAAAGATAACCCTTTCCCTGACAACTGGGTGTAATCCACCCATGAGCGCCCAATTTTAGTGAGTACTCAAATGTCAATAATCGGAATGGGACTAAACCTCATCTAATCTTCAAGGTCGCCATTGTCCTTTGCCTGTTTGGTTCAAATTGACCATATTGTAACATTGGTGTTGTTGGGGGTCGCTCAATTTTTTTTTTTACAGTTCCTGACAACTGGGTGCATCACACCCGTATACTTATATAATAGTATAGTATAAACAAAGAAAGCTGAGGATTTTTAATCATCAATGACAACTTTAATTTCAAAACCAACCATCAATTTAGATTCAGGAATAAGTGAGATTGAAATATCCATTGTTAAATTGACATATTTATCCAACATGAGCACACTCTCTCTCTCTTCTGTTTCTTCTCAACACTTTCATCGATCTTTGCCTTCTTTGGTGGAGGTTTTGAAGCCGACGTTATTGGCTGTGATGTAGGTTGTAGGATCTTCAACACTGTGGAAATGTTCTCTTTCACTGGTTTCTGCAGTGATGGCACATTTGATCGACATTTGATCTGGGCATATGCAAGAGATCTTGCAATGTCAATCTTGAAGCGCTGCCTGCAGTCTTCGTGTGAGTGTCTACAGGATATTTCATCCTGAACACCACTCTTGACGCAATGGATGCCAAGTCTAGCATGTTGAAGAAGATGATTAGAGGCCAGCGCTTCGTCTTCCTTTTGGTTGAGAAGGCATGGGCCATCTGGTCCATTGCGTCCACGCCCCCTTTTGTGCGATTGTACTCCAACACAATCTCAGGCTTTTTGCTCTCAGCACATATTTCAGGCTTTCGATGCATTGTGCTGAGAAGCAAAACGTTCTTTTGCCGTTTGCTCTGATATGATACAAGGGTGGTCTGTGCCTAAAAAGGAACTTTGAATCTCCTAGGTCAATTGCTTTCTTCTCCTGAAAGTCCAATGGAAGAAAGGTTTTGTTCCTTTTTATTGTCCCTATCAGCGTCAGTCTTGTCTTGGCAAGTGACTCAGGTCTGTAAAATAGTTGTCGCAAGTAATGTTGCGACCAGTGCCTTGGAAGTCCTTAGTTAATGTTTGCACCATGTTTGCAGCGATGCTGAGATTTCGGTCGACTGGTCTGGCGGTGTGAAATATGTCGCCGGGGAAAGGGATAAAGAAATCAGCTGGTCGCAAGTCTTAGTGTAAAAAGCCCGTTTGGAGAATTACGCGCGGGAAAACTTAATGGCTTTCCGTTTCCGTTTTTTTCCCCGAGAAATTGCTACCTTCAATTTTACTTTCGATTTTAATGTAAGCAAAAAAAAAAGGGGGGGACGCAACTCCGGTCATCGCTAAAGAATATTCTACTTCCGGTAGTTGCTCGGAGTTGTGCACATAAAGTAGGGGCCTGGTTGACCACATGAATTGATTTTTGAGGCTGGAATCAACGAATTTTTGTGTTTTGAGTTGTTATTTGTTGTTATCAGTTGTTATTTGTTGTTATCAGTTGTTATTTGTTGTTATCAGTTGTTATTTGTTGTTATCTCGACAAAGATAACTACCCGAAATAAGGCAGGTTTCACAAAATTAGGGACCCAGAACAGAGTTCCCTAGCCAAGTTGAAGTTATACATCATTAAAACATGTCATATTATATATCAAATGAAAGCTTAGGTTCTAAGTTAAGGAATCAGAATTTGATGATGGCAGAGATAGCACAGCCCCACAGCTCGTGTAAATGGCTTCCAAAGATTCACGGAAATTTCAGGCAAATTGTTCTAGAAAAATGTGTTATGGTGCTAAATATTTTTGGAACAGACTGTTTTTTTTTTTACTCAAATGAAGCAAAAAGTGAATTATTTAGCATAGTCCTAATCAAAATTTAATACTTCTGCAATAAATTAAGAAAATATAGCACAGAAAATGTTACACATTGTGATTTATTTATAATTTGTGCCAGAATTATGACTTATCTCCCTTACACTCATTTATAAAGTTATTTCCCTTGATTATTACAACTTTTGCCACCTTCTTGTATGTGTTTGTTTGTTGCTTGTTAATTGATGTATCATTTGTGTTGTACACTGCATTTTATGTTAACAGGTTTTTTTTATATTGGAGTTTTTTAGATGTTGCAATAAAAGGGGCAAAACTAATAATGGAAATAGTGACCAAAAAAAAAAAAATCAACTCACCCGTGCGACAGCCATGCTCTCCATTTCACTCACAATAATCCACAAAGAAAATGAGCACTATATCACATCTACGTTTATTTACAATATATTTACATATTTTACAGTGTATGCACCATTGACATGTGGTGACATGAAATGAAATGATTAAAAAATATAATGTCCTCGTGCTGTGATGGATGGCTGTGGTAGGGGTGTGGTACTTTCTACATTTGTGTCTGCTAAATTTATAACATATGTGAAATCACTGAGAAGTGTGTACGTGTTTGTTGTGGCTCTGATTTTCTTTAAATATTGGACGGCAAAGTCCCCCTCATTCGTTGCCAGGTTGGAATCTGGCAATACAACCTGTTGTAAATGAAAGTGGACAGGAAAGAATGAAAATTTATCTGCATCATTAATTATGGTTTAAACTTACAATCCAGTAGTCTCTTAAAATAGTATATCTGTCATGTATACACAATGTGTTGTTGTTAACTGCAGGGTCCTAATTTTTATTCTGCATTAGAGGTGTCCCAAACTGAATTTTCTGAATCAAATTACAAAGGTGAAATCATTCCAGGTGAAATCATTCCATGAAAAATGATATAAGAACCAGCCCTGTGGCTCAATTCTAAGCCAAGTTACGATTTTTTTAAAGTTTAAGAATTTTGGGGCATTTCTGGTACATGTCAAAATCGGTGACATCCCCGATTTCAAGGGTGCATATTTTCCCAAAAAGATGCCGTAGAGACCTAATATTTACTGAATATAAAGTCAATCTTACAAAGAAAACACTGAATTTTTTTCAGAACACTACGAAGTCTGTGAAAAAAGTTGCTGTTCATCAAAGATGCCCTTGTGCGCAATTTGTCCAATTTCGATAAATATGCGGAAAGAGTGAAAAATTGAAGTTCTTCTCTTGGGCATAAAAAATCAACCCATTAAGCTACAGGATCAAGTTTTGTATCAAAATGTTCGTTATTGTAAGTTCTACAACAATACATATTTGATATTTCCTAGATTTTGAAAGGGAAGACAGATTTGAAAACACAATATTAGGTCATAACTAGAAAATACACGAAATTGGGAAAAAATAAACTTTTCAAAATTTCATAAAATGTCAACCATTCAAGCTATAATTACCACTAAGGTATCAAATTAAACTTTTTAAGCTCTACAAGAATACATAAAAGGTGTCAAAATATAGTGATACAGGAAGGCAGCAATGGAAAGAAAAGTTTGGAACAGACGAATACGAAAATATTTGACAACTGAGTGGAAGACTGCACACAACAGTGCCCCATATTTAAGTGAGAGGCAGTGTGCAATTAATTTACTATTTAGCTTAATTACATGTACTCACTCACTTCCAGTTAAACCATGTTCACATCTTTTTCTTATTGTCACTGGTACAGTCAAAGTGCTTGAGGGCATTTCCAAGTTCCAGGTTGAATGAGAGGTTACACCTTATATGTCCATAGTAAATTTAGAAGAGGGCAAAGCTGGAAGAGGACCCAGTGCTGGATTTGGTGCAAGTGATCTGATCTTGTAATTGCTGTTAATATCACAGATAAAATGGACCTGAAAAGGGCCGTTCGAAAAAAAATTGGCGGCTAGATCTGGGCCTTGATGCTGTCATAGCGCTGTTTAATCCACTTGACAGCTGGAACTTGCCAAAATCGACTATCACTGGAGACAGGTGCCACATCAAAGTCCCAGTGAAAGACAAATTTTGCCTCAACGTCAGCAATGTCGTCGGATTTCGGCCATTGGAAATAATCCTCCTTGCTCTTTGTCTGTTCCATGAAAGAGATGACAGCTGAAGATGTGCTTGTCACAGAAGTCACCTGGCCAATGTACCAGGTCTGGTCGTAGAATACTGCAACCCACTGGCCTTGGCGACTAAAGTGAAATTCTTCACAAACCTCTCTGTCCTCAAGAGACTCTTCCATGGAAACTTCCGAGTCCGAATCCCCCTCCTCCTCCCTAGCTCTTCTTCTGCATGACGGCGGGTCAATACAAGAGGTACTTGCCTCTGGGTAAAAAAAAAATGAATAAGGTTTTAATGCCAGCTCCGCCACGTTTCCAGATACTAACTGTAATTTCAGATACTGACTGCGCTTCTTCAGTACAAGTTTCTGGAAGCGTATTTCATCCTTCAGTATCTCTTTCTGCTTGGTGACGGTGTAGTCTGTCATCATAGTCATCTTGCACCTTACATCCTCTGCAGATCTCACTGGCCCACCTTCACTAGCTACTCTGGCTATGAGCTCCTCTTTCATTTTTGCTTCTTGCTCCTCTTTCTCATTTTTTCGCTGCAGATTTTCCACCAAGCGCTCTCATATGGCCCTGATAACAAGTTTTTCTTGCTCATGGTGTTGCTTGCGGAGATCAGGTGCAGCTTTTCTGGCACGAGCAAGTAAAGTTCCCTGTCTTCCCGACGATTGGCTGTCCATCCAGTCCATAATATTGTTCTGACTGGTCATGTGGACTGATGACCGGTGATGAAGGGAGGCTTTTTTTCTTCTGTTCATGTCATGGTCCAGATCACTAAAGGCCCTCTCACTGGTGAGGTTGGTGACTGAACAGCATTTCAAAATATCCAGTTCCTGGGCACTTAGGTTGTTTGGATTATACCTTGCATCGGAACCAAGAAAATCACCAAGCTGTCGCTGAGTGACTCTCAGCACCTCCTGCAAGATTTCCTTCAAATGAGACAGCACCGATGATTTGTGTGCCTCCTGTGCGTCCAAAAGAGACCATGTTGCTGTTTCCATTTGGGATGATACAGACCAGCATTCATCCTTAAATATATTGTTGGCTTCAAACATGGCAGCTGGACAGTCAATCCACTCCATGAGTGACGTCTCCATCTGGGAAATATGGTCATGCAGAGATGTGAAACTGACGGTGTTGACCATTTTCCAGTAGGGGGCAGCGATTTTGAAGAAGATCACAGACACTGCAGCCACCAGTAGAATAAGACTGTTGTCACTACAATCAGCATTAACACTCTGCAGTTTGAGGTTGCTGTGTCCGAGGACACCACTGGAAAAAAAAAGACACAATGTCCTCTCTCAAAAAATGAATTGAAACGATTGGAGCGAAAATTAGTCATGCAGCTAGTCAGATCATGCTCCTGACAGTATGCAAGCCATTCTTGGCGGCAACCACTTTTCTGATCCCCACGGGGTCCAAGTAAGTCACTTGCAGTCATAATGACTCTGTTAGCAGACGCACTGTTGTTCCATGATGAGAATTGGGCAAGGTTGGCTCGTCCAAGTGGAGGCATCGTTGCCTCAGTACTTTTCAAAGTTTCCTCACATGCTCTGCTAAGGCCCAAAAGAAAATGAGCGTTGCGATGAAGGAAGCAGATGGAGGCTTCTTTATTCAGTTGTTGCTGCACAAACTCCTCAAATTTTGTACTGAAAAGCTTCTTAACAGCTGCTCGATCCGTCAATAGGGCTGCAACATTGCCGATTATCTGCTGGAACACTTCCTCCTGTTGCGCACTGTCAACAAAATCTGCAACCTCCTGAAGAAGCGAGATCGTCGTTGACAGAGTGGTTTAAGCATCCTCAATAGCAACATCCCGAAAGCCCAAGCTCAGCACAGAGCCATCAGGAAGACTGATCTGATGACCAGTAAACTTTCTCTGGTCCCGAGATGTGCCGTCCAGATGTAGGATGAATTTCTCATTTGCCGTTGTCTCACCAACTTGGAAAATGGCTAGAGCATGGCCCTCATCACAGATGTTAGTGGCTGTTGAAGTGCAGGGTAATTCCTTTTCAGATATCTGCACACTGAAGAGGTGGCGAGCAACGATCTGGATGGCAGCCCGTGTGTTAGCTGGTGACACAGATGCCTGACTAACAAGAGCAAGAACGGTCTTGCGTAGCGGGTCCGAGTATCGGGTTTTCTCGCCCGCTTTTAGTGGTTCCATAATGACGTCTGATTTCCCTAACTGTGCCGGATGTTCACGAAATTTCCTGTCCTCAGCAGAAAGTTTCAAGTTTCGTGACTCCAGACGTTTTACTTTCCGCTGCAGTGTCTCAAGTTTGATGGTGTTCGTTTCTTCAGAAGCCTTCTTTTCAGCCAGGAATTTCTGTTTTTGTCTCAGCAGAGAATATTCCCTTCTTTTTCGTGCTCTCTCTGACGAGGACTTTGCAGTGAGTTTTGTTTTCAGTGACTGCACTGTGCCCTCAAGGGCAAGAATTCTTGCGAAGTTGGCTTCCTTCTCAGCACTAATTCTGGCAATATCACTCAACAGTGATTTATTCACCTGCTGAACATCTTGAAGAGCCATAGACGTTGCCGTTAATTGCATGTGAAGTTCACTACAATTTGTACAGGGCTGTGGGGCAGGTGCAGGATGAACACACTTTGCATGGTTTGGTCCAGACTATCGACTTTCACCTCTGGTGGGAGTGAAAGGTGAAGTCAAAAACTGCTCAAATGCTGCAGGATTCCTGTGCATATTATGCTGCAGTTTATCATAAATCTTCATTGCTGCATCAACTGCATGAGGAAGGCATGAGGAATCATGTCCACCAAGCATGCTTAGCTATTTGATGGCAGTCTTCTTGGGAAGGTTTTGCGACTTCCGAAAATGTTCAGTGTCAACCACAAGTTGATTTGTAAAGTGGCATTGCTGTGGCTCTGTTGGAGGCTGAGAAAATGTCTTTCTCGTTATGCCGACTGCAGAGAAGGATTCCGAAATAAAGTCGAAGTCGACCGATAATGCGAGATAGTCCTCGCGCTGCGAGTCTTGAACAGAAACAAACGTTTTTCTTGTACTTTCCACAAGATTGTAGAAATGTGTTGCTGCTCCTTCCATGGAGGCAACAGCCGGAACTAGCTGTACAAGCCATTTGTCAACCTTAAGAAGAAAGTGACAAAAACAAAAACAAAAAAAAATTAAGCTTAAAATGTTAAAGTTTGGCACGAGGAAAACTGGGTTATTTTACCATAAATTCTCAGGTATTAGTAAAAGATATTCAGCATTTTTCATAAAGAAGGCCTCAAACAAGATAGAATTATGGAATAGCTTTAATCAAATTCAAATCTGCTCTCTTATCATTACACTAGTAAAATCCTAGTAAGTAGGACAGCTCCCCATGCAAATTTCACTGTACATTGAATGAAAACATAACAGAATGGAAGCAAAATTTGGGGGGGTTTAAGGATGTGTCACAGTGTGGGTAGCATTTTAAGTTTTTAAGCAAAAAGCCGGAAAGAAAGAATTTGTGCATAACAGGGTACATTCACTGAATGGGCACTGACTGCCCATGATTTTTGCATGTTGGCAACTTGCAGCAAGATTCTTGCAAATGGAAGGGGGGTGTCATTTATGTATAAATATACTTTTGCAACAGCTAAAGATTCAAATTATTTCCTTGTCGTAGAGGCCACGACTCTTGTGGTGCATGTACCCAACTGAAGTGAAATTCATACTTACTGTAGACCAGGACTTTTTGCCTTCTTCTCTTAAGTATGCTAGCTGCACCAGCAGTTTATTGTTGACGTTGATGTTAGGCAACAGTTTTGTAGGTCTTCCACGTCCTGTGTGTAAGAGACTGGAGCGCAGGTTCTCATACACCTCATCCACTGAAACAAATTAGTAACAACAACTAAATAAAGGCCTAAAAAATACAAATAATCTAGGCCTACATGAATACAGCAATGTCCTTCATTATTGTTAAGTGCTGTATCACTGTATGCATGTAGGCCTAGATTATTTGTATTATTTTATTATATTATTCACGCGAGACTGTCGTAGTCGTGTCACATTTGGGTGGACTCAGCCGTTCGTATCATTATGCAGGCATAATAGCTGAGAGTGGTCTATTAAGGAAGGTCCATGTTCCTACCAGTGCTAATGTTTTTTGTCAAGGCATTTATTTATTTACATCGTCGCCTATGCCCATTGGACGATTCCATTTGGCCATAAATGCAAGGCTCGCCTAAGTCGTTTAGTAGTATTTGACCCTGACATAAACACTCTAGACCTGATCAGAAATTAAATAACAGACAGTTTCTATGTCCTCAATGATGAGAAACTTCGATAAAACAAAAACTGCAAGCGACATCATCTTCTAAAAGTATCTATACTACTCTTTACCCCCCTGCGTTTAAATAATACCCACTCCCAAAATGGCTCTATTAATATTAATGAGATTCAAAGTGGTGTCCACAGATCAACTTTCCTTCGATTCAAAAAATAGTCACGTGACCACATTTCAAAGACAAATAACACTCAAAATGACAACCTTTTAAAACATCTACCAACACAGAATGAAACATTAGGCATTATTAAATTGGTATCAGGCACTATCTGTGCCCTTAAAAGCACAGAAATAATTATCAAAGCCCTCAAACATGCATAGGGTCGCCAGCGTGTCACTGACCCCAATCACACGAGCAGTCGATCCTCTGAGTGTTTCAAAAATTTTGAATAAAAGTTTAAATAATAAAACTCATAATAAGTTATTATTTATGTAATAATAGTATGCAGTGATATTCTACTTCTGCTTACCAATCTGGGTCTTTGGGTCCATCTATGAAACAAAATAACCAAGAAATGCACCACTAGAGAACCTGGCAGTGGTCGAGCACGTCGCGGCCGACTCGGTGTAGGCTTGACCGATGTAGTCCGTTTGGGTACTCAAAAATTAAAACCGCGGAAGAAATGGTAATTCTCGTCATTTTTTAACGAAATTTTCGTATCTTGTAGAAAAGATGATGCTCTTTATGTAGACACCTTGGTCGACCAGAAAGATGTGAAAATAACCTAAAAATTTTGTCTTTGAAGGATTCAATTTAAAATATCTCGAAACTATTCAACGCACAATATTGACCAAGATACGAAACTAAAGGGCATCCATTTGTCTTTTAATAGGGACCAATCAAAAGCTTGGATTTATTCAATGAGCAACCCTCTACGCATTTTAAGAGAGCATGGTAAACCGATCTGTGCCTGATGGCCCGGTTTTCCGCGGCCGACCCTCTTACACTGACATTTTTCAACCATCCACTAGCAAGTTTCATGTAAAGTTTTAAAAAATGAAATATACACCAATTAAAAGAAGAAATCTTGAGCTTTAACATGATGTGGCAAACATTGGTATTATCTTAAGCTAGATAGGGGAAATCCCTGTTGAAAAGTCAACAACTGCCGGGCTCACAGCTGCGCGATCTGTGCCGCGGGGCCAGTTTGGGACACCTTTTAGATAGTGTAAATTTTAAACATCAGAATTAACTTTTGCAACATACCATGCAGTGGAAAGTTTGCTGCTTTCCTCTTGCAGTCTTGTGGGTCACAATCACAAAAGTGCCAACAGCCGGAACAGCTGAAATGCTGTAAATGAAACAATATATTTTCCATATTACATTAAAAAAGAAAAGGGCTTTCAAAAATGAAATTCTACTAGCAATAGGGGCTTAAGTATCATAATGATAAACTGGATGATGATCCAGTACAAGTAAGCTTTTCCAAAATGTATACATAGGCCCATACACTTTACAAACTAAAACATTCAATCAATTTAAACATTTGGTATCAAAAGCCATCAAAGTGAATCTCACCTTGGTTCCAATCTTTCTTCCTCTATACTGTCTTCTGCTGCTACCTCAGACAGCATTTCTGGGGGTGCCATATCATCAGCTGCCTCCTGTTCTTGCTCGCAAGAAATCCTGAGAATAAATCATCAGTTTCCTCATTGACAATTTACATTTTATTTTGTGATCTATGAGGTAGAAGTACTTATCACACCAACAAAACACTATCACTACAACAATAGTGAAATTTGAATGGCCACATAAATGCGCAGTCTTACCGTTTAAGGGTGTGCTCTTCCCAAGCTCCCACATATTCCTGATATATGCACATGGCTGGCATGTTGGCTTTGCACGCAGTACAAAAACATGCCAGCCGACGGCATCTTAATTTATAATCTGCCACACGTTGTACCTGTGGAATAATAAACAATATGTATTAATAAATAGATTCCAGTGCGCTTATAAGAAGATCCATATATTATATATATATATATATATATTATATAAATATTTTTTTTTTCTTTTATCTAAAGGGGCAGTGAACAAATTGAACTGTTTATCAACCATCTACCTGGAGAGTAACTTGTATGTAAAGCAAATTGTAAACAAACCTGGTGGTATTTTCTTGTGCCTTTCACGGTCCCAACTGAGGTTTCAGGCCTGTCCCTGTCAATGTTCTTGACAAGAACAAAATGTCTCGCAGAGAGTTCTTTTTGAAAACTCATGTTGGCTTTGGCCCATGAGCAGAGATCATCGGCATTCCTGATTTCGACCCGCCCTCCCTGCACTGCCCTTTTGAGCTGTTGGGAGAGGATTCCGGTCTCACCATCTGCCTCACCCTTGCCATGCTCAGAGCCATAATAGACTCTCTCCACCTGTGTGTCTTTAAATAGGGAAAGGTCTGCAAACGTCCCTTTACCCTTATACTGGGCAGCACAACCATCACTGAAAATGATTACTTTTCTCAGATGGACCTGCTGTTTCACATGCTCAATAGCATGAGCAGTGAAGGCATGTACTGCATGATAGTCATGAGTGATATCATCACTCAGGTAGTGCAGCACATGCCTTACCAGCTGGCCCTGTTGGTTCTTCCAGTATGCCACAACAGGATGGAGAGTAATTTGTCTCTTGCCAAAATGGGCTGCCTTAATCTCTGCTGAGAAGGCGGCTTTCCTGTTTTCAGCAAAGTCCTCAATCATGAGGCATTCACCTGAAATGATTAAACAGGGTTACATGAGCAAAGGAGAGAAAGAAAAAACATGAAACTCTCAGTAATAGCAAGAACTGATCTAAGTGCTGATATATGTTATAAGAATGTTATCTTCCTCAGCCATCACAGCTCCAAGTTCAAACAACCTAATTAGGCAACTGCCTCAATCATAATAAATACACACAAACACATTATAGTCATGTAACACATACTGCAACAAAACCAAGGAAACAATACATACCAATTCCAAGGGAGTGTTTCAGTTCTCTGCAAGCTTTTTGCTGCCACAGGGCATAGAATACATGCTCCCTGTAGGTACCTCCCTTCACCATGTGGTCAATGTTGACCTGGAGGCTTTTAAGAAGGTCACTGAAAAAGCAAGGGTTAAAAAAAAAAAATTTACAGTAAGATAGTTATAGGGTATATGACTGCTTATATTATACAGGTGACTTCACTTCAAAAGCATGCACGCCTAATAATAGTAAGTCATGGAACTTACTTGACTGAACCTGTATGGCTAAAGATGTCCAAATGGCTACTGTCATCTCGTGCCCATTGGCTCCAGCGCACCATTGTGTCCTTCTGGCCCTCCAGTGCAGGCCTTGTATGGCGCAGGCTATCAGCACACAATGTGCATTGACCTGCAATTAAATTACAAAGATTTGCATCATATAAGATCTTAATGAAATGCAAATGTTTTTTATTGTGATTTATAATTTAAACTGTAAGAGACAGGTTATTTGTAGAATTTTGTACTCACCGAAGATGCAAGCTGCCCTGGGGTAATCTTGACCCTCATTTGTGCAGCACAGAGTGGTGAGCAGCTTCATTTCTGTTGGAAGGGGATCTGATCCCTCCCCAGCCAACACCCGGTTGAAAGCATCAAGTTTGAATCTGAGGAAACAGAGTAAAATTGCAGAAACTGATTGATTTGGACCTTACCTTACTCACACAAGATCACCTAATTGCTGCAGAGAGAAAAGTAAGAGTTAGCGCTATAAGTCAGGTTTCTCTATTCATAAAAGAGCTAATCATCTAACATGAAATCAATTATTGTCCGTTTCTATACTTACTTCACATTGAGACAGTACATACAGAGACAAGTCTCCCCTGGAACTGTCCCGAGTTTCCTCACATTCTTCGGTCGAAGCAAAGTGAAATTTGTGTAGCCAACCTTGGTCTCCGGGTGTTCGGCTGTAAACTGCTGCCATGCCACCTTCATCGTGATGGTCATGATGTAGGCCGGGCCATGTCTGGTGCTGTACCTACTGTGAGGTAGAGGTCGACTCACATCAGACCGCAAATAGAAGTCCTGAAAATAAAGCAAAATAACATCAATATATTAAAATTGAGGGCAAGATGATTTAGATGACAATTCTGTGGAAGAAGAAAAATGTTCTACATGACTGCTACAGTAGAGAAAAAAGATGGTCACTTTTTTTTTCTAAAGCCTTCCTTCACAAGCTTTGCCCACTTCTCTCGTTTTTTGTTGGCAGCATATATTGCGGCCCTTGCTGCTTTCACACGTTTCTGGGTCCTATCGCTGCCTTGATTCTTTGTCTGCCTGCAGAATAAATAAAACATTTGTGATCTAATAAGATCCTGTTCATAAGAGGTAGCCAATGTAGTTTAGACATGTAGTTTTGTACCTGTGGATATGAGGATAACATTAATTACAAATTATTATGACACACAACAATAATTTCACAAGCCAAGCAGAACATAGGCAACAAGAGTAATAGAAAGAAACTTACTTTTGTGCACAAAAAAATGTTCCTGCGAACCAGCCTCTTGATGGGTGATTTCAGGAACCCTCGCTCCCGGATGGCCGCCTTAAATTCAGGGGTTCTTGCCTTTGTCAGCCCTTCAAGAAGGCTGGCACTGTCCTTTGGGGCTGGTAGCCTCAGCAGCTTTTTAATTTTCGCTTTGAGGTTATACAGCGTTTTTGCTGCATATCTCCTCTTGGGTGGGGTTGATGTGGATGGTGGCAGATCGGGGGCCGAGGAAGGACCGGGAAGAGGGGATGACGATGATGGAGCGGTGGGAATGGGAGTAGAAGAATGAGTTGGAACAGGGGTTGTGGAGGGAAAGGGAATTGTAACTTCAAGTGTGGAGGCTGCCACATTAGAGGGTCCTGGTGAGGTGGTTGATGGGACAACAGCAGGACGATTCTAGGCTCTCTGCTGTTGCTTGTAAGCCCTGTTCCTCTCCCTCTCTCTACGCTTCTTCTGTCCCGACAGTTCTGGTCCTTTCTTGTTTTCAGTGGTGACAACACAGGTGTGCCAGGTAGTTTAGGAGGTGGGAGGTCTGGAATACATGATGTGCTGGCATCATCAGCGTGCATGGAGGGTGAAGATGTAGACAGAGACGGCCCACACGTTGATCGATAAAATCGGGACCGTCCCGATTTTGCATTTTGCCCCAGCCTGGTCGGGCGAGTGCTGTTTGCTGTTTTTACTTTGCTGTTCCGTTAGTTTTTATTTTCTCCCTGCAGTTGTCCGTATTTAATGCCGGAGTCACGCGTTGTGCTTCCGGTAGGACATTTCCGGTACATTGATCGTTTGCGCCACACCCGCGAGGTTTAGAGATAGGTCACACACGAGGTGTCCTTACTCCAGATTTCATTTGGTTGGCAGGTCTGTGATTTGGAAACAGGAGATTTAAACTCTTCGTCCAGAAAAGAAATGATTCGCAGCCACTCTCTGCTTAGCTTCTTCTTCAGAACTTGAAATCTATTTCTTGTCCTAGATAAAACAACTCGTATGGAATCACGTTTAGAATTGTCACCATAATTTCGACACAACTCCTCTGTTGTCTTTGTCAAGTCTTTCTTAAATATGATGAACAGCTGATAGAGAACAAAGCCATTTTGAAAATTTGTTGTCTCTATGCGAGGTCAGCAATTCATCCAAATCTTTGCTTGTCTTCTCCATTTGTGGGGCCCAGGACAAGAGTCAGACAATGGTTCTCTTAATCTCTGGAAAACCTGGGTATTGGAAATTAGAAGAAAAAAAATGCGTTAAAATAATGTACACGAAGCAGATTTAATAATGAATAAAGGTCAACATATCTAAGCAAGTAGTAGTACTTTGTAATTGTGCTTTTGTAGCTCTCAATTGGTAACTTATTTATCCTCACCACAATTATTGCGCAGTAAGCATTTAATTTAAATGTCATTTCATAAATTAGGCCCAATTAATAATTACTAGTATAGTAATTGTAATTTACCGCCCATTCCATTATTCCATATCAACAATGCAATAATGAGAATGGATATATTGGGTGGCATAAAATCTGAAAAAGCACTAACAATAAAGACATTGAACTGCCTAATTAAGGTAGAATACAACTTCTTATAAATATTTCATTATTACTGTAAAGTGAAAAAAGAAAGGTCATTTTCCTAAATAAAGCAATAGGGAATATGGAATGAACATACGGAACCCAGATGTTGGTGATACAAAGCGTGTCTAGGTCAAACAGATTGCTTTGGACAACCTTAAACCAGATAAACTAGGTGGATAAGATATCAAAGAATGCTTGTATGATATTTTAAAATGCTGATTAAATTAATCTGGCTTGATATTATATTAGTTAAAGTGATTTCCGGCTAGCGGTGATCGGCATTAGCGCCATTATCGAAAATAGGTGCTGTACATTCGCTTTCCAAAGTATATTAACGAAGTTTATATCGGGCGAAGTGCTAGGCCAAATAACATGAAATCTACATAATATAATAGACATCCAATTAGGGCAATTATGTGGGTATAAAGACATTTTTGTTCGCCCCAGTAACTTTTTTTTTTTTTAAAGCAAACAAAACTTACCTTATTTTCAACTTGAAATATCTCAAGAACCACTTATTTCAGCTTTTCAATAAAACCGCCATTAGAAAGCTGCCGACTTCCGGTTTTCGGTGATATGCGAATTTTGCCGATACGAGCCGAAATAACCCGATGGCGGCTGTTTAAACACAACGATCTCAAAACAAAGGCGCGTTCTCCCGTGTCTACCGCTAACGGCACTTACCGAGAGCCTATAGCAGGCGATGTCCAAGTGCCTACATAAACTTACCTCCAAGCCTAGTCTTCAAAGAATAAATCCCCTGTCACCATATCAGAATTTACAGCCTCAACAGTCAGGTCAAAATCCTCGGAAAGATTTTCCTCTTATCCCCAGTAGGAAATGGTTAAAACATTCTTTTTGTTTTTGACACGCATGCCCTTAATGCGGCCAATGAAATTTGCCTGCTTGCCATCCTCCAATTCCCAAGTGTGACAGAACAGTGCCTACAAGCTGATCTGGAGTCCTAAGGTATTTTTTCTGGTCAGAGCTGATAGGGTCAAACAGATGATCTCCAGCTGACTTGCTCTGACCTATGGCCTGCCTGATCTCCTGCTCCAGCTTTCTCCTATCAGCAGTGTCTCTTTTTTTGCAGGGTCTCCGGCCGCCTTCTTTTAATTTCAGTGTCCACGCTCACCTCAAGATGCTGGGCAGCTTTCCTCACTCTTGCCCTGCTTCTCATCGCAAAGCGAATCAGCTGCTCCTGTTCAGTCGAGGACTTGCTTTCCAACCACTCCAAGGTGTGATTGGTCTTAGTTTTCACCTTGGCGTCAATAAATCCAATTGTGGCATTAGGAGCACGGCGGAACAAGCAGTCTGTCATGCCCAGAGCACGTTCTGCATGGATGTTGTGGGCAGGTGCTGATCTCGTGTTCTCCAACATTTCCGGAGTGGGGGCAGATAGAGATATTCCTGCAACTGCCGTGTCAGTATATCTGAAAACCCACTTAAAAGCAGCAGGTCACAGGACTTCCTGTTCTGTAGGGCCTGCAGAACATCGTCCACCTCTGGCCTTAATGGATGGTCAAATATGTTTTGAGATGCGGTTTCCATCACCTGTAGTGTTGCTGCAATCTCTGGAGCCGTTGGACTGCCTGCTGAAACACTGGTACCTGAAAATGATAAAAGTGCACTTACAAAGAAGTTCGGTCCTTGGTTACAGAAAAGAAAACAATGCAGAAAATAATATGATTTCTAGCAACTGGACAACCTACAAACCTAATAACCTCAGAGTAATTGAAGGAGCTGAAGCACACAGTGGTTCACCGGGGCCCTGTCTGTAAAGCAGCTCTTTAATTTCTTCAACACAGCCTCCTTGAATGTTACAGTGTCAAGTTTCATGGCATTTGCATACGTATTAGCCACTTTATTCAAGGATGCGACGATGTGGCTGGCATAATCAAACGCTCTTCCACCAGGTAGTCGAGATGTTGACACAGTAAGGGCCTGCTGGGGTGGATATGTTACAATGTGAAACTCATTCAGGTATTTGTCATTGATGGTAGTGGCATCAAATGCCAGGATTGCCACCTCGCATTTGCCAGCACACCAAGTTCATATGCCATCCTTGGTTTGATGAGGTACTGCCTCTACTTTCTTCCCGGCCAATGTCTCTGTGAAATAAAGGAGACTGGCGTTGACATTTTCCACAGGTACATTGCTGATGAGGGCCTTATAGACACATTTTCTTAATTCAGGCCCGTAAGCTCTCTCTTGCTGGGTCACAACTGCAGAGTGATCTGCTTCTGCTTCCTCAAGAATCAGACTGAGGAGGTTATGGTTGTGTTCACCAGCTTGGCATCAGACAATTGCTGCTCCTAGCTTGTCAGCTTAGCAGTGTAGTCTGTTTCTTATTAATGGAGTTGATCAGTCGTGCCTTTCCAATCTTCAAACACTTGTTTTCCTTTGTCAGATCTTGAACCTGAAGGGGACTGGGGTAGAAAGGATGCTGAGGGTGGATGGAAGTCTGATGTCTTCAGCTGATGATACTTCTGACGCCATAAAGCAGCAGACTGGGAACCTCTTCTCAGGTCTCCGTTTCGTTGCTTCAAAGTCTTGTATGTGCGCAACTCTTGCCTCAAAGCTGAAATAGTGTTCGTAGCATTCTTGAGTGCAGTTCGCTTCCAAGCGCATGCTTTGCTCTTGTGCCTGGAAGATGAGGTAGACACAGGAGCTGGTACTGCTGGTGTAGACGTTGCTACTGGTCGAGGAACTGTTGCTGAAAGTGGCTGTGGGAGGATGGGTGTTACTGATTGTAGTAGTAGTGGAGGAGGGGTAACAGGACCTGGCGTTGGCGTAGCCTGAGGGGAATGAAGAGGTTGATGTTTAAAGTCCTGGTCCAGAAGGGCAATTACATGGTCCCAGTCTGTCCAAATGTTTCTTCATCATTTTGAGGTTGTCCGAGATGTGCTTGATCGTGGTCTTCAACAAACCAGGGCCAACAGATAGCATAGGTTCCCTCAAACACAGCACACGGACACAGCCTGCCAAAGACATCTTCTCCTCGTGGAAGATATGGAGAACATGACCAGTCTTTATATGCCCTGATAACGAACTGTAGGTCCCTAAAAGGGACCACAGATCCTCAGAAGTATTCTTTGGCATTTTCACTTATTTTTCAAAAGTCCGGAACTGAAACAGAATGGTGCCGAATTGGGTAACTGAAAAGAAAAACTATGAAAACACAAATTACAACATGAGATAAACAGATGGCTACATATCTTTTAGATTCTTATGGATAGTTATAGTGGCCGAGAATCATTCAAGTCACTGGGTAAGATGATTCATGAGCCCCAGAACTTATGTTCAGCAAATGCTAAAACTGGTGAATTTTTTTTCCCCCTCCAGTATAACATAATGAGGGAAATACCCTGGTCTTCCAAATTAAAAATAAAGTCCCTCATTAGTTGTTAGTATGTCCCTATCATCTAATGCCCTGGCCCGAATGGGTCCCAGGGGTGGAGCATTGACCCCATGCCCTGCCCCTCTATCAGGAGCGTCCATACAAAGTATGTTTTCACTGCCTTATTTTAACCCTACCAAAATCAACCGAAAGACTGTGAGGGGGCCTTCACTATGGCAGTACTGTTAGTTGTTATTTCCCTACACCTGCGGGTTGTGTTAGCGTGTTAACTGTTGTGTTCAAAAGTGATTGTCCATTTTACCTTGGATGTACTGTGCTGCGGCTAATGTCTCGCCATCGGCGTGTCACTGTCTGCGCGGTCCCCCCCCACCCCCCGCAGGCCCCCTCCCACGGCTACGGGGAGGCCAGGAATCCTCCCCACCCTAGGGTGGGTCGTTCCCCGGACACCCCCCGCCCAGTCCCGCACCGCATTCCTCCCCTCCCGCTGCCAAAAATGGGGCTTCGGGTGGGTCAGTCCGAGTGCGTGACCAGGCACCGACCACAACGGGAAGAGCCGCACACCCAGTATCGTGTTTGTTGTAGATCTGTATGCGTATAGATTTGTAGGTGTCCTATCTTGTGTGTTAATTAGTCCCTATGATGTTAACCTTTTATCACGCTCTTTTCTTGTATGGAAGAACAATAATACTAGACCCTTCTCTGAATGAGAATGATACACACACATAATAAAAATCATAACATGCATATGACACTAATATTTATGGTAAGACAAGACATAAGATGAAGCATCAAAGTGGACAGCTGATCTAATAATAAACATTCTAAGGGATATGAAACTGCCTAAAGCAATTGCTTATTTGAGTAAGGCAAAGGTAAACTTTGCATTTCTCACACTTCATGCGAGAAAAACCCTTGCATGCAGGAAATTTACATCTCCCTTTGTCGGCTACTGGAATGGGAAAATGACCCACATTATCAGCTCTTACTGGCAAAGGGGGGACAGGGTTAGCAGGGCCTCACTTTTTCTTTTTCTCAAGCTGTGGTTCGACCTCCAAGGAGGGACGGCCGCGCTTTTTGTCCACAGTCTTATTCTGCAGCATGAGGCAGTCTGCAATTTCCATTTTGAATTGTCGCAAAGCGTGCCTTTTTGACTTCGCAATTCCTTCATGGGTGCAGTCTTGTACATATATAAGAGCCAGGATTGAATCACAGCTAGGTCCAAAATGTGAAATGCAATCCTGAGGTACCACTTTTTGGATCTGATGTTGTTTCGGTACAAGGCCACAAGGGCATCTAAGAGGTCGACTCCACCCATGAAGGAATTGTATAGAGCAATGACAGATGGGCAGTCAATCATGACTTCTTGATTGTTTTTTTTTGTCCCACCTTCTGACCTGTTTTTTGGGCTCTGCTGCAGCAAATGTGCTGAGCATTGTGACAGCTTTGTTGTCAGTCCACTTTATGACACTTAGACTGACCCCTTCACTGACCCCTACTTTCACTGCCATCGACTCCCTCCCCTTCTTGGCTAGTTCCTTATCCGAGGGCAAAGTGCAGCCTTTCAACCGGTTCACCCTCACTGTCCCTGCAGAGGCAATTCCTTGGTGCCAAAGAGTAATTCACAGGGGATGAGGGATCGGTTGAAAGTGTCATCGGAAGAAGAGGAACAATATGATTTGCAACCCAGTGTTGCTGTTCCATATCCTCTCGGTTGGAGCTCCACATGATGGAGATGCAGCCTGCTGTTTTCCCACATCTTGGTCTGATTAATCGATTATGGAGAGCCCGAAAAACAGACCAGCCAGCATCAGGGTACACAGAGACAACAGTGCATTGTAACACACTGGCAGCTGCAAACAATTGCCACATGCCCATGTAAACATTGGGCTGAACACCTCTGACAACCTCTGCCTGAAATGTTGCCCTGATGTTGATTCCATTTTCACCTTCAGAAATGATGGAATCTGACAATTTTGATATCAGATCCAAAAATTGGGGAACATCATCATTACCATCACTGAAGGAAAGCAAATTGTCCTCATTCAGGTAGAAGTCCTCATTCATTGCCAACTCTATGGCAATACGACACCTCATCTCCCGATGCCAATCATCTCTACCTGAAAATGCAAGGCAGAGACTCCTTGGCATACAGTTGCCATCCCCAACTGTTACCATGGGAACACAATCTTGTGGAACATGTTGAGGACGCAATTTCAGCGCAACCTTGTCCACACAACACTTCAGCCCCAAAGTCCGTACCATAACTGGTGTTATTTTCAATGGAAACTTAGAGAGAAGACCCCAGATTTCTGATGACAAGGACTTAAATCCTGCAAAGGAAGAGCATGACCCCAAAAGCTTTTGAGCTTCCACGAAGAAAGCTGCTCTGTCATCAGTGTCTTGCAGCTGTTTAAGTCCATTTGGTTTGCCAGAGGCCAGTTTGATGGTGTCCCATTTAGACACATAGGCAGAATTAACACACTCTTGAACATTTCCACTAATGCAGTGTGTACAAAAACAGGAAAAGTTTCGGGTGGCAATAACATTTGTTGCAAGAGGCCGAACAGAATGAATCTTCCGTGTGCCTGGGACAGTTTTAAGTGTTCTAGGTTCCTTTTTCGGGCGTGAAATTGCTGTGAGAAGGCAAAAGGATCGAGATGATCCACAGCAAATCTCAGGACTCTTGCTAAGAGCTTGGTTGCAAAACGTGAAGAGCTCACTGGCACTGCTAATTGTCGCCTCTCGTGTGGTGACTGCCTGACGAGCAGCTGTTTTCACCACAGCACCTAGTACATCACAGGCACTTTTGCCATGCCGTGAGCCAAAGAAATTTCGCTCAATCTCAATCCCACACTTTTCAGTGATCAATGAAAAAGGCAATTTGGCTTTATACTGGGAAGATGCCCCATCACTGAAAATGTAAGCCTTCTTTATGTTCAGACTTCTGAGGTGTGAGACAACATGTGAGGTGACTTCTTGCACAAAGTAAGCATCATGTTTCAAGTCATCACTGAAAAATACAACGTTGTCTGTGAAGACTCCACCACAGCCATCAGGACATTGCCTGTGCACTACCACAGGGTGAACAGCAACTTGTTTCATCCCATAGTATGATGACTGTGGTTGGTCTTGCACACAAATAATTTTGTGCAAAGTCAAATGTGCAAACAGAACAGTTTGCAGGGGGGCAGGTTTTTGAAGCCTTTATATTGCTCAGCCTGCCACCGATGCGTGAACGTGTGCAATTGGAGAGTTTTGAGCTCCTTGGAAAGCTCGCACACAAGCTCTTCTACAGTACCTTGACACTCAATGAGCTCAAGGTGTTTTCGCCCATCAGATGTCAGGTAGTCCCATTTGTTCCATGTTGCAAAAGTTGACAGGGAAATGTCATTAGAAATGTTATTGGACAACAAAGAAGTTGCAGATAAAGGACTGCATTTATCACATGTCCTTTCGAGACAAGGGAGCATGGGATACTTTCCCGTTGTCTGACAAAGTGTTACATTTACAACATTTTCTAGCTCAAGGCTGTTTTTTTGTGATTTTGTTAAAAAGATTTCAGTTTTAAAGAAGGATTTAAACATATTTCGCATTTGCACTGCTGAAAACGCATTTTTGTGCAGCTAAGAACATTCTTTGGCTTGTGCCTGAAGAAACTTCTTAAGGAGACTTTCTTTTCAGGGTTCTGTGTAGTATACTCCCTAAAAAGCTTGATGACTGGGACATTCAAAATGTTCTTTTGCTGTAAAGAGGTTTTAGAAACAGTTTTCATCCTAGGCATGTCTACAGAATTGTCTTTGTAAAACTGGGAAACAGAGTCTTTGATCTGTGATGGTTTTGAATAGGCTTTGAAATTCTGATCATTTGTACTTTTATGTAGTGTTCGAATGTCAAAACCAAAATGTTTACTATATTTTCTCTTTACATTGACCACAGACTGTGCCAAAAAACGCCTGAACCTAATAGTCAGTGCATCACGCTTCTTTTTGGTCTTTTTCACAGCATCATCAAACATTCCATCAGAACAAACATTTTCAATCACAGCACCATTCACACAAGATTTATTGATCTCACCCACAACTCTTTCACCCCTAGTACGTTCTTTCTGTGCATAATACCGTTTCATTCTCTTTTCGTTAATTCTTCGCCTCTTCTGAGGAGTTAAATTGTCGCGCATTCTCTGGGCCCTCAATCTCTCCCTCTCCCTCTTATTTTTGAGGATCCTTTCATCCAACCGAGCTGATCGCCTTTTTTCAGTCATGGGATGGCTGTCTGCTTTCTCCTTCTTCTTGGCTCTGATAACGGAGATAAACACAAAAGTTGAATTGAATTTTAGCTTTTAAAATTCTTGCAGAACAATTTAGGCATTTAATCAGTGGAGATTAAGAGTTACCAGTGGGTAAACATACAAAAGGAGGCAGAAAGAAGAGGATGATAGTGAATCGAGAGAAAGAAATAATAAACCACATCAGAGCAACTGCCAATGAGCCACATAATAAAACAAAAGATACCATGACACTGATGAAATACAAAATCTTGAAAATCTGAAGAGATGTTTGTAATAAGCATGTTACTTTCAAGGCTAAATTTCTTTCCTTTTGTTATTTTCCGTAGTTAACTTTCCTTTTTCAATATTCTTATCATCAACAACAAAATTCCTAAACATTTTAATTGTAATTTTAAAAAAAACAACAATAAAGTACAGATTTTAAGACTTCCGCTCTCTCGTTTTTCTTTTCTGCAATATTTACCTCATCACTAAATCAAGAGGATGCAAGTTACCTTGATCTTAAAACAACTCCAAAACTGATTTGAAGCACAAGTGAGAATTCAAAGAAAACAATCATAATGTTATGGTGATCTTTAAAATTAATTCGATACCCGTACTCTAAGAACCGATTTTTCTTGTACCAGTCCTATGGACTCACCTCATTTTGGCATTGCGCTCTGCCGCTTTTTTGTTGTAGACAGCCCGCTGGTGTTCTGTCATACCAGCTCTTCCTGATCTAGAGCGTTCACGTTCTTTTTCGAGATATTTGTTGTATGCCTCAGAGTTTTTCTTGCGTCTTTGCCGAAACAACACTGACCTCTCTGTGCTCGTTTTTGGTCTGTCTGCAGCAATTGCACGCTCGACGGTTTGACCAAGTTTTACTCGTAATCCTGAGGTAAAAAACAATTTACATACATAAGATTTTAACAAAAATAAGAAAATCATGTGATCAGAAATCATTTTCACTTACTAAGTAAGATTAGGTCAGTTTGCCCACGTCCAGGAAACATATGTACCTATATTTGTTTTATCCATCATCTCTAAGAAGAACACACTGTCACCATAGTGCAATGGGGTGGGGATGGGATTGGGGTGGGAAAAGGCCTACTTTAAGAATTTTTGCCCAGGCAGCAATGTCAATACCTCCACTCTTTCATTTTCATAACTTCCAGCTGCTGAGGGACTTGTAATAGGATCCACAAGGCACATTGGCCTTTTAAAATTGTTCATACCTATCCAGGAAAATATACACAACAAAAATTTGCAAACATCACAGGGATTCAATCTCTAATTTTCAAACCCTACCCTAAATTGGTTATGATCCAAACAGCGAATTATCTGTCCACCCCTTTTTCATGGTCCGTGTAGCCACAATTGGCGGGATATGATCAAACCTCTAGCATGACCTCTCAGTCACATTCTCATACACCACCAATTTTGTCTCAATGCATATATATTTGAAATTTAATTCTTACCATAACGTTTCGGTCGTTCGAAGTGTTCAGCTTCTGGGTCATCCATTGAGCTTCAAACTTCAAATGGAAATCTGCAGAGAGGAATCAACATTTTGTTATGTTTTAAATTTCTACATCCCATCCCATCATTTTTGGGGTATTGCTGAAAATAAGATTAGCCATTTTGATGAAATCCATGTACCTGCACGGCGGAAAGAAAGATTATGAAATTTCATTGAATTGTAATTTAAAATAATAAACAGAGTGCCAAAGTCAGTGTTGGAAATCTCCATTTAATTAGGTGATCTGATGAAAGAGAGGAACCAGGCGCAGTGTGATTCCTGCTTGAATTTACTATGCCTAGAATGCAATGTAGGGATGAGAGGATGATAATCAAAACACTGATTTTCTTCTTGCGTCTGTAATCACCGTGACTACTCGTCGCAACACACACAACCGCAACGTAAACTATTCTTCAAGTAGTTTCAGGCCAACAATGGCAATTATAAATCTCACCATACAATCTCTAGTGATCGAATGCCCTTTAAAGTAGTAGATCATCTATTATGTTGTGGCTGTAGACCTGTCATGGACAACATAGCCCCACATTGTCATACACCACCAAGAACATGCAACCGCAACACAGAATATATTCAACAAAGGTAGTTCTTCAAGTCCCGGTCCACAATAATATTTCATTGTTGCTGAAAGACCCAATTTAAAATGATGAAATGCCATAATCTATGCAATTCAAGAGATCTGTGCTTTTCAGTAAGATTTTATGTTGTGGTTGTATCATTGTCATGGGCAGCATAGCCCACATTGTCATACACCACCAAGAACATGCAACCGCAACACAGAGAATATTCAACAAAGGTAGTCCTTCAAGTCCCGGTCCACAATAATATTTCACTGTTGCTCAAAGACCCAATTTAAAATGATGAAATACCATAATCTATGCAATTCAAGAGATCTGTGCTTTTCAGTAAGATTTTATGTTGTCATGGGCAGCATAGCCCACATTCTTGTCATACACCACCAAGAACATGCAACCGCAACATGGAATCTTCATCAAAGTCAGTTCTTAAGGTCAAGATAGAAAATTTTACACAATAATTATATTTCATTGTTGCTCAATGGTCCAAGGAAATAAGGTGATCTATCGTTCAAGAGATCTGATGTCTTAAAACTTTAAGAATGTTGTGGTTATGTCACCACATCACCACAAGCATGCAACCGCAACACAGAATCCTCACTACATCATAACTTTAACTCCAAGATGAAAATCTCACACCCTTGAAACTTTTAAATTATTCAGTTGTACAAATTACACCATAAAAATCATCATCTATGCAATTCAAGCCACCTATCATCCTTTCTAGTAAATATTTTGTTGTGGTTGTATCAAGAACGACAGGGCCTCACGTCTTGGATTATGTCGTGCTGTGTGCTCCACGTTACAACCACAACATCAACTGCACCCAACACAAGAGCTGGGTCACAACAAAAGAAAACTGGTCTAGGCAGATATTTCAGCCAATGATGTTGATGAATTTGTAAAAATCGGAGTCTTTTTAAAAGAAAAACAAACATTTTATGAGCGAAAATGGGTCTTCACTGGTGTGGTTGTAACGCGTACGACATTTCTAAATGTCATCACACATGGACTTTCGGACCATGAATACCACCTGTGCGTGGACAACGGGGCACAGTTGAAGTGTCTGTGCTTGTAGAACATGAAAAGAGTGGTTTGAAATGACACATTCTGCATTATTCTTACACAAAAGCACATATTCCATGAATTAGTGTTGCGGGCGTAACAAACTTACCGTTGCGTTGTGGTCGTACCGATGTTGAAGAAAGCGTACGACAACGAACACAGAGTGCTCGCTCTGTCAATCCAAATGCGACGAAAGAAAACTTCCGGTGGGAAAATGAGGTCGCATTGGCCGCCCTTGATTGCTGCAAAAAGTTTGACCACGTTGCTGGCGGAACGAAATACACGCGCGTTGCGGTCGGTCGAAAACGTACGACAAACGGAGTCAACAATTTCAAAAGCGCGATTCTGGACTTTTTAGGCCTTTGACGTGTCGAATGAAGAACGTCTGCGCACATTAATTATCACCCATTCGTTGTAAGGTCCATTCTTTTATTTTTTAAAGTCATACAACGGCAAAATGCGGTATTTTCGTCACTGCTGATTTGTACGACAACCGATACAACCGCAACGACAATTTTATTTTAACTGTTATGCAATAGCCACTGGCTTAAAATATTCAGCAAACATTGCTAAATAAAGATAAAACCTTCCTTTTGAAGGGGGAGAAAGTTAGGAAGTTCAGAAAAAAAAACGTGTAGTGGAAAATCAAAGTATAAGTGACATGCGTGAAGAACGCCTAAATAAATGACATAAATATATCAAAATATTGATTGAATATGGAGCAAAATAAAGGTTTAAAGAGCTAATAATCACAAATGCTATTTCATACTATCTCTTAAGCCACTTCTGGTGCTGTGCAAACTTGCAACACAACAATATTTGGCATTTTTCTACTATTCTACAGCCTTTAAAAATCGTATGCCCCATNCTTTTCATTCATCAGTTTTTTTTATTTTGTTAATGCAGAAATGTATTTATGCTAATATGCTCAGTATACATATAATTTATCATCAGCATTTTGACAATTGTGTAGACGGCATGTTTGTACAAAGTTGCTGAATTGTTACATTGTTTCAAGGCTAAATCTCCAATAAAGCTTGTGGCTTCTGAGAACCTAGTTTCTACATCATTGGTCCATGTCCTGTTTTGTATTATAAGTTTTCATTTGCGATATTCAGTTTGTCCTCAGATAATATGAACACATTGTGAAGGATGGGAAATGAAGCAATTAAATCTCGAGTCAGATTTTGTGGGAACGGGGGGAGGGATAAGAAAAACATTCATGTATGTGATTAATGTGAAGCAGTCAGCATGCCTAAGGATATGAAACCAAGAAGTGTGAAAATTAAATGTGTTCTTCTTGAGTCTCAGCATACAACACCACAGGCAGAAATCACAGTCATTAAATGATAGATACAGATGTAAGCAAAGACGATCTCAAATTGATGATCATTGCATGAATCACTGTATTAGTTTGTCACTTTCCCTTTTCAAATAATATTGTGCTAATTATAATTACAAATTCGGTGATCAGAATGACTAAATTAATAATAATTAAATGATGGATGTAGATGTAGGCAAAGTCATTCCCAAAATGAGAATATCAGAACGTAAAAATATCAGAATATGGTACAGTATATTAATTCAGTGAATATGAAGAAAATCCTTCATGAGTCGCAATGAAATATATGGTGATGTAAAAATACATCTTCTTTTCTCATTTACTCATTGTCAGTACTGTATGCAAGTAAAGACATTCTCAAAATGATTATGACCGCATGAATCACTTCATTAAAGTATCAAAATATTGTTAACATACAATAATCACAATGAGTAAATCATAGATGCTGATGTAAGTTATATCTTGTTTTCATCATTTACTCATTGTGAGGACTGGAAGTGAAGTGAAGTCAGTCCTAGAATGATGATGACTCACTTTACATCTCAATATCAGTTTGTTGCTATCCCATTTCAGAACTTAAAAGATATCAAACAATCGCATTTTCTCATTCAGTGAATATAAAATGTATTTTTCATGGAATTTGCAATGCAGTATCACAAGGAGTGGCCAAGATTTAATATTAAGTGATGGATATTGACATAACTAAGTGATTTCCAAAATGATGAAGACAATAATTATGAATCATTTTACTCTTAGTTTTGCTTTCCCGTTTGGAAAGTAAAATGTATCATAATGTGGTATATATTGACTCTGTGAATACGAAATGGTCCTTCTGGGTTTACCATGCACCATAGGTGGTCATCAATTCATAGCTGTGAATGTGAGTGAACTCATTCCCAAACCAATGATGCTTGCATGAATCACTTTATTAATCAGTCCTTCTTTCACTCCAAAACAAGAAAAGATGGATCCTTAAGCAGCCACATCAATGGTCTTTCCATTCTATATCATTCTCTGTCTTCAACGGTCTTTTTGTATAAGAACTGTTCCTTCAGAGTTAAGGCACTGGTGGTGCAAACTCATTTTTAAGACAACAAGGGCTTGTATCAGTAGCAAGGACCCTTATAATCATCTCTATCATGTGGATGACAATGATAATCTTTTGGGAAGACACATATTCCTTCCTTCTCACCATTTTTTCAGGTCAACAATTATTTAATCACCCTTCCTCAACTCGTCTCATTTCAGGGCTTATATCTCAGTGACTGTAAAACTTTAACCACCTTTTTCTTTCTTGCTGGTGTCGACTGTCGATTACACATCCCCTCACAGAATAATTCTTATAGTTTTGTCGGTAACTTGACATACCACTGTATCGGTCAAAACCATCGTTTTAAGTTATTTAGTTATTCATTATGCTAAGTAAAAAGTCTTTCATTGTGTAGTAACATTTTTAAAAAATTTGAATTAATAAGCGAAATACATGTAAAACATAATCAATCAATGGAACATCAGATTAATCAACTGATTACAACATCATAATATGCTGAATTAAGAAAAATTGAAAAATTAGCACCCAATCTTTCAATAGATGCTTTTATCTCTGCTTTATATTATCACGACTTGATCACTGTGATCCACTTTTGACAGGATTGCCTGAAAATAAGCTCAATAAACTTCAGTGGATCAGAACCAACATCTAGATTCCACCACAGTTTTCCTCTCCTTAAAACATTACACTGGCTTCCTATGAAGGCTAGAATCGAGTACAAAATAGCCATACTCTGTTTTCGATCCAAAGAGTCAACTGCACCAACATACCTGTCTTATATACCATCCAGAAATGTGAGATCCAAGGATTTGAAACAATTATCCATTCCTCGATCCAATTTAAGGAAATATGGTGATAGGGCTTTTTCCTATACCGTACCTTTATTTTGGAACTCCTTACCAGCAACCTTTCGAAATGCAATCAACCTTCATTCACGTAAACATCAATTAAAAACATATCTGTTCATAAGCTGTCTCAGAATAGATATTCCATTTCATACTCGAAATGCCGTTTCTTCTTATAATGAAATTTATGCATGTATGCCTATAATATACATGAATGTGTGTGCAAATTCTCATGTGTGTGCGAGTTTGTAATGTGTTTCAAGTTTCAAGTGTATGTACTGTAAAGCACCTTGAGAGTGAGGCGATAAGATTAAGAGTCCTTTTTATCATTACTATTATTAATATTATAATTATTATCATAACCGTTACGGACGTATCGCACGCTGTGTCTCGTTCAGTGTCGTTATCAATTCATCTCTCATCTTGCAGACACGCAGATGCTTGAAAGCAGGAATAACTAAGCGAAATAAAAAAAATGACTGGAAAGCAGCCCAACTGAAAAACTACACGCTTGCAAAAACGCAAAACTTTTAAACTCGAAACATCTCAGTTCTTGATATTTTTGGCGATATCGCGGGTTGAGAATTACAGGGTTCTATCTCGCATTTTTGTGAAAAATGAGTTAGGCCCATTTTCTTGTTGCTCAGCATCATAACTATATCCTGGCTTGAAATGAAACATCTTCTCAAGTAATTTTTTGTGTATTTTTAAATGTTACAAAGTCCTATCGCGTATTCAAGGTTTAATTTCATAACTACAAGGTTCTACCCTAGGTCGAACAGAATTACAAAGTTCTATTACATCTGACCAATGAAATAGCTCGGACTTAACAACTGATGGTAGTGTAGCCAATCATAACAACACTCGCTCAGCTGTCCTTATTCAATACCGGAGAGTAGACACAGGCTATAGGCCTAGCCTAGTGTGTTCACATACACACAACATGGCACGCAGTTTGTTTCGTACTGCTTCTCAAGATCATATCAAGAGCTTCACTTCAGAGCAGATTCAAAAAAAAAGTATCTTGACCCATCTCTTAATATTCAGAAAATGTATGAGGATTATTGTCAGCAATGCACAAAATATGAAAGAGTTCCTGTGAAGATCTCTATGTACAGATCTATCTTTAATACATTTCTCTTAGCATTTCATGTTCCCAAAAAGGATCGCTGCGATCTATGTGAGGCATTCGAGGTATGAGAAAGCATTGGCCTCACAACTGAAGACCAGAAATCCACTTTGGACAACCACCTGGCTGCTAAAATTGCTGCCAAAGAAGAATGGGATAGGGATAGGCAAATAAATGACTCTGAAACAGCCGTTCTTTGCTTTAATTTGCAGAATGTGATTTCATGCCCAAGGGCTGAAATCAGCTGTAAACAGTTTCTTTTATAAGAGAAAACTGAATGTTTACAACTTAACTAGGCATGCCACAGTCGGTAAATCAAAGTCATACTATTCTGCTGCATGGGCAGAAACCACAGCAGGCCGTGCTGGTAATGACTTGGCTAGTGCCATGACAGAAATTTTGTACTCTCTGATCTAAGAATATCCACAAGTGAAACGAATGATATTGTGGAGTGACAGCTGTGTACCCCAAAATAGAAACTCCATCATGGCTACGGCCGTTATGGAATTCTTAAACACAGTTTACAGTATAACATCTTTGTGCATGAAGTTCAGCCTTCCTGGACATTCTGCAGTACCGGTACAAGAGGTTGATAACATGCACAGCCAAATTGAAAAGCACCTCTTGGCATCAGAGTACTACTCACCCATCTCTATTATCAGGATCCTCCTGAAGGTGAATAGGAAAAAACCATTAAAAATAATTCAGCTGAAACCTACCTCGTTCAAAGACCAAAAAAAACCTCAGAATTCTACTCATTCAAAGAACTCCCTTTCTCCAAAGTAGCATCCCTCTCCTTTGCGCCTCACTCCACAAATATCATGTACACAACTAAACACTCTACTGCAGAAAGTGTGAGTATTAATGTTGAACCCAAACCAAGAACCAGAGCTGCACGTGCTCGGTCATTTATATCACCTATTTCAAGTTTCTTAAATCCATCATGCTCGTTGACAGAAGCAAAGACAAAAGACTTACAAGACATGCTGAAATTCATGCCTCTTATTGACAGAGAATTTGACTGAAGTCTGGGAATTGTTTAAAATTACTGAAGCATCACTTCATGTCTTTTCTATTGTATCAGACTTGTCGATCAAAACTGTAATAAAGCTTTCACGTTCCATCTATGCAGTGTTTTGTATCTTTTAATGCAGAGTACCTTGTAATTTCTTTGTATTGTGGTGATAGTCAGTGTAACAAGGTTCTATCCGAAATTTCAAAACAGCTTTGTTCGTTCCGTATAACTCCAAACATCAAAAAATATGCTCAGATGTGTCAGTATAGACATAATGCATCCCCTGCATGAATATCAATGAGCTACGGTTATTTCAAGTGCGGTTTCTTAACCCCCAAAACTTCAATCCTCATTTTCTCGAAACAACCTAAAAGCAAGATAGAACCCTGTAATTCTCAACNACGGCGGAAAGAAAGATTATGAAATTTCATTGAATTGTAATTTAAAATAATAAACAGAGTGGCAAAGTCAGTGTTGGAAATCTCCATTTAATTAGGTGATCTGATGAAAGAGAGGAACCAGGCGCAGTGTGATTCCTGCTTGAATTTACTATGCCTAGAATGCAATGTAGGGATGAGAGGATGATAATCAAAACACTGATTTTCTTCTTGCGTCTGTAATCACTGTGACTACTCGTCGCAACACACACAACCGCAACGTAAACTATTCTTCAAGTAGTTTCAGGCCAACAATGGCAATTATAAATCTCACCATACAATCTCAAGTGATCTAATGCCCTTTAAAGTAGTAGATCTATCTATTATGTTGTGGCTGTAGACCTGTCATGGACAACATAGCCCCAAGAACATGCAACCGCAACACAGAATATATTTAACAAAGGTAGTTCTTCAAGTCCCGGTCCACAATAATATTTCATTGTTGCTCAAAGACCCAATTTAAAATGATGAAATACCATAATCGATGCAATTCAAGAGATCTGTGCTTTTCAGTAAGATTTTATGTTGTGGTTGTATCATTGTCATGGGCCGCATAGTCCACATTGTCATACACCACCAAGAACATGCAACCGCAACACAGAGAATATTCAACAAAGGTAGTTCTTCAAGTCCCGGTCCACAATAATATTTCATTGTTGCTCAAAGACCCAATTTAAAATGATGAAATACCATAATCGATGCAATTCAAGAGATCTGTGCTTTTCAGTAAGATTTTATGTTGTGGTTGTATCATTGTCATGGGCAGCATAGCCCACATTGTCATACACCACCAAGAGCATGCAACCGCAACACAGAATATTCAACAAAGGTAGTCCTTCAAGTCCCGGTCCACAATAATATTTCATTGTTGTTCAAAGACCCAATTTAAAATGATGAAATACCATAATCTATGCAATTCAAGAGATCTGTGCTTTTCAGTAAGATTTTATGTTGTCATGGGCAGCATAGCCCACATTCTTGTCATACACCACCAAGAATATGCAACCGCAACATGGAATCTTCATCAAAGTCAGTTCTTAAGGTCAAGATAGAAAATTTTACACAATAATTATATTTCATTGTTGCTCAATGGTCCAAGGAAATAAGGTGATCTATAGTTCAAGAGATCTGATGTCTTAAAACTTTAAGAATGTTGTGGTTATGTCACCACATCACCACAAGCATGCAACCGCAACACAGAATCCTCACTACATCATAACTTTAACTCCAAGATGAAAATCTCACACCCTTGAAACTTTTAAATTATTCAGTTGTACAAATTACACCATAAAAATCATCATCTATGCAATTCAAGCCACCTATCATCCTTTCTAGTAAATATTTTGTTGTGGTTGTATCAAGAACGACAGGGCCTCGCGTCTTGGAATATGTCGTGCTGTGTGCTCCACGTTACAACCACAACATCAACTGCACCCAACACAAGAACTGGGTCACAACAAAAGAAAACTAGTCCAGGCAGATATTTCAGCCAATGATGTTGATTTGTAAAAATCGGAGTCTTTTTAAAAGAAAAACAAACATGTTATGAGCGAAAATGGGTCTTCACTGGTGTGGTTGTAACGCGTACGACATTTCTAAATGTCATCACACATGGACTTTCGGACCATGAATACCACCTGTGCGTGGACAACGGGGCACAGTTGAAGTGTCTGTGCTTGTAGAACATGAAAAGAGTAGAGTAACTTATACTGTGCGGACACTGAGAGCCCTGAAAAAACGTGTCCGCAACGATATTTGACCTGACTCGTTTCTGGTTTGAGCTAGAATAAAATCGAAAGTACCTCCATGCTCTACAGCAATTGGTTCAACATGTAAATATGTAATTTATGTATTAATACGCGAGCTTCCGTTAGAAAAAAATTTGTCATGGTAGCCAGGTACATCATATGGTTGCGGACACCATTTCATCAATTTTATATCGATGCGGACAGTTTTATACTGTTGCCGACACCCTTATGATAATGTAGGCTATTGTTGTTTGTATTGATGTTAATGTGGTCAGAAATGTATTTTTTGCTGACTTAAGCTTTTAACCACTGGTTTTAGAATTTTAACCCTCTAAGACCCAAGAGTGAATATACTTGTTAGAAAATGTATTGTTCAATGTACTGAGTAAAGAGTGCACATGGCTTTGCTTAATACAGTATTAGAGACAAACGTTTAAAAATCTAGGAACAATTATCATTCTGTGGTCACAGAGGCCATATTATACGAGTATAGTATGCTAGTTTTTTGAGACCTACCTTTTATCACATTTAAATATCTTCTCCAAACTCATGTGCCAAATATGGGACAGTGGGTCATGCAGGGTTAAACTAAGAGGAGAGGTAAAATCATCAAGACAAAGCCAGTAATTTTCATCATATTGTGCAATCTACAGATAAAAAAAAAATAGACACACACAAGACTAGTCTAAATAAAACGTAAAAAGGAACTAAATGAGAACTTTTAATGTTCAGTCAGTAAGTTTAGAATTTTAATAAAATAGGAAGCAGAACTTGCAATGAAAAAAGAAAGAAAAATCGCTTCTACCCCCC
>JAWQUT010000889.1:115140-140305 GCA_033807755.1 Ellobium chinense
CAACGATATGAACCTTGTGAGTTTTTTTATATTGTTGCGGACACCCCACTATCGTAAAGCCTATAAAGAATACGGTATCATCCATTAGAATATATGTTCGGACATGTATATAAGATGATTATATCACACTGGGGAGTTAGACAAGCGTAAATGGGTTTCGAAATAGTGCTAACCCGAATGAAGGTCTCCTTCTTCCGGTGGTCATTAAACATGGATGCCTACGACATATCTGTAATGGCGGACTCCACTGGCAACTCCTCCTGACCACAATCAAAACAAAATGGCGTCGGGATGTTGTCACGGAAGTGTGGCGTGTACAATAAGGCCTGGTTTCCGCTCAAAACGCAAAAGTAAGAACACAGGAAATATTTATACGGAAAAATGTCCGCAACGATATGTGTCCGATCCAATATAAGTTACTCTAGTTTGAAATGACACATTCTGCATTATTCTTACACAAAAGCACATATTCCATGAATTAGTGTTGCGGGCGTAACAAACTTACCGTTGCGTTGTGGTCGTACCGATGTTGAAGAAAGCGTACGACAACGAACACAGAGTGCTCGCTCTGTCAATCCAAATGCGACGAAAGAAAACTTCCGGTGGGAAGCAGAGATGGGAGCATTACCCTTGGGAACCTTATTTTTTAAAACATCACAGTTGCGAACCTACTCAATTTTGAGCAAATTTATACATTACACTTGCGAATCCATAGTGGTTCTACAAAAATTTGGGCATTGCATGTGCGAACCTAACGATTTGTAATCGAGTTGTACTCGTATTCACCAGAGTGTAATATCCACATACACCGCTTCCTGTTCTGGTGTTGGACCAGCAAAGGCAAGATGAAATGATGGCCATGATTGATGATGATGGCTCTCCACTTCTTCAATCGTTTGGCTTCCCTTTGTTTGTTTGACCGAGGTAACTGTTCTTTCATAACTTCCTTTCCACTTCCTTCGACAGTGTATTGCTCGGGTACTCCCATTTGCACGACTTCATTCCTGTTCATTACTTCAGTGTTTTGTAAAAACTGCTCGCCAGAACCGACTGTCATCTCAGTATCAGCTACTTGTTCTGTTCTAATCATCATTGCATCTGCGACAACAGCTTTTGCCTTTTCGTTCCTTTTTCTTGCGCTTTTACCGTGTTCGGCGCAGGAAGAAATGTCTTCATTGAAATGTTCAAAGCAAACCAAGATTTCGCAATCAGGGCAAGCTGCCCACACCTCGACCTTGCACCTTCTGACCTCACATTGCCCAGGATTAAACTCAGGATCTTTATCTGAATCATAACCATGTACAGACATCTCATCACTACTTTCTTCACTCATCATTTTATCACCCGCAACATCTCCTTCATCACTGCACTGTTCGGCACCATGCAACCCCTCCTGATTGCCTACAGTCTGAATTTCTTTAGATTGCATGTCTATAACTTCCCCACCTCCATGGGTCTGCATTTCAGTCAGAGTTTCATCATTAGAGTTTTTGATGTCTTTGGGTTTACTTTTCAAAATAGCAAGGGGAATATCATCATCAGGGTCACTGTCTGCCATGGTTAATCTATTTCAAATTCCTCCCTGTAACGACAGTGAAACAGTGTGCAGTACTTCAGATGTATCACCATTGGAATAATCTCTAATACGTTTGTTGATAAACAAGCAAACGCTTCTTATCCAAATGGTGATGGTATTTTAGATATTTTCTGCATGGAGTTAAGCATGGATTTGCCAATATCATCCTACATTTCATAGGATAACCCATTTGTATGTAATCTGTTCCCAATCATCAATAATATGCATGTCAAAAAAGTTCCCATGTATCAAGGAAAGTTAAACTTTAAAACAGAATGAAACGAGCGTGTGTGTGTGTGTGTGTGTGTGTGTGTGTGTGTGTGTGTGTGTGTGTGTGTATGTGTGTGTGTGTGTAAAGAGTATGCATGTGCATCGTTCCACCCACAACATGCCACACAATTAGATCTGGATATCTAGATCATACTATACACACGCATACACCCAATCATCAAATAGGCAGAAGCCAATGATCTAGACTAGAATGTTCGGCTGGCTTGTTTTTATTTTTAAAGCCTAAATGTTTAATATAGTCAAACCAGTATACAAGCAAACCCAGTCTGCTGCCAAACTGAAGGCGAGATGCAGGCATGCAAGAAACCCACTCAGCACCAGTGTTGTGCAAATTTAGGTGTGTTGAACCGGCGTGTGTCAGCTGAGGTCCCGTATGCACTTTTCCCGCGCAAAGTGACACGTTCCCCAATCACTATTTTGTATGCAGTCTATTTATTGAGTCACTTACGCTACTTTGTGATATCAATTTGGCTTGCTTGGTACAATAGTAACATGGGTATCACGGACTAGCGTATCATCCCATACGCTAGTACATGATACCGCGTGTTATTGAATTCAGTGATACGCTACTTCGACATTCGACTATAGCTCAGGTAACAATGCTCGTATCGAGTCCCCGATTTGAGAGGAGGAAGATAGGGGTATCAGTATTCGCATAGTGGTTCTAACTCGGATTCGACTAAACTGTCCGTCACGCTAGTACATGATATCGACGACGAATTGTTTGTGCGCAAAGCTGCCCTTATAACCAATCACCATCTCATTAATATTCAGTGTTTCGTAGGGATAGAAGCAGCGTTGAAACTGGGTGACGAGCATCTCCACAAATGGCTCAGTCTTGGCCTTCCCTTCAGCATTTGGCTCTGAAGCATGCATCATAGTATGTAGCATAAGTTGAAACATGTTCATGGGCATTGCTTGTCCATATCACGGTGTGTGTTAGAAACACTTTGTAGACCAGTAGTTGCTGATCTTGGGTCTGTGGTCCATTCCAATGCTGATCAGGATAGCAAGAAATGTGAGAAGGTCGTCTCTAGTATTTGCTCTCTACTGGTGGAGTCTGAGAATGTTTCTTCATTGGATTGTTCTGTTGGAGGAGTTTATGTAGTCAGCCAGTTCATCCAAAATTTCATTATCGTAAACCGGGGTGACTTTGCCCACGGTTTGCTTTCAAAGATGAATAACTTCTACACCAATAGAGATAGACAAGTAAAACATGTTGCATATACAGAGTCTTGGCTTTTATTACTGTGTACAAAACATATAATTCAAACAATTCTGTTGTTTATGAAAAATGTGGGTAATTTATTCAAGATTTTGAAAATTGAAGTCGGGGTAACTTTGCCCTCAGATTTTCACTTCATATATAGAGGTCTAAATGAGTCTCAAATTGCTTATGACTGCAAAGACAATGAGGAAAAATGGAATTCAACAAGAATACAGTAGAATGAACTTGAATGACTGATTAAAAAATACATACTGGTAGTTCACGTGGTCATAGAGCGATAACAACAATGATAAATCATCTCTCTTCGCCACCACCAAGAACATGAAAAAAAAACAACCCAACAACATGAACAGCACTTTACAGTCTCTATAGTCTTGAAAAAAATGTACAGAATTATTCACAGTATGACAAATCAGAGTCAAATGTCAAATGATAGAAACTGTGCCTGTCTCTTTGTTTGTTTCTCTTGGTGGGTTAGAGATGGCAGAACTTTGACAATAAAGTGGTCGTCCACCTCTCGGAAGCATCGTCGACATCAGGGAACACAAACTTTCCTGGTGCTTTTGCACTTTGCCTGAGGAATTTCACTTCATACACCACCTCTTCATCCTCTCCAGCTCTGTCACAAGCTCCAATGACTTGTGCAACATAGTACTTTGCTTTACCACTTCCAATGTAAGGCAGTTTCACAATGACGTAGCATCCATTTAATTTTGTGAAGAGTGCCATCAGTGTCATTGAACCTAGTATTGTCCAGTGTTTCCTATTCTTCAGCAGAAGCAGCTGGAGATGGTGCCTGGGCTTTTGTTGATTTCACTGGAGCCCTTGAAGTTGAAGGAGGACAGTCAAAACTGTTTAAGGCCAGAGTATGATCCATGTCGGGTCAAATATACTTTTGGGCCCTATTCGCTTATTTCTTATTATGCAGTAATTATATTTTGTACGACAGACTTGGACTAGATAACGTACAATAAAAGTAGGTCACGTTCTATTTTTAGCACACGGATGGCTATTTTTAGAACAGGTTGCATAATAATCTTAGGAATAATGTAACTCGGTTGTTTATTAATATTTTTGCTTGAAATTTTGTGAGCAAGCTAGCCATGATAATATCTTGATTGCGAACTAGAATGATTGAGTTTTACCAAATAGTCTTTTTTTTATGCAAATTTTTATTCACATATGCTACGAAAGAATGGTCGAAAAAGCACTTTCAAATTCATAACATTAATATTTACCATTGATTTCTTCTGATTTTAGTACAAAACCTGTAGTAGACATATATGAATGTGTGTGCCAAATTTTAAGCTGTTGGAACTAAAATTGTTCGAAATATCGTGTTCCAGAAATTACCTTTTAAAAGAAAAACATATTTTCCACAAATCAGCGTTAAAGATTTCAGTATCATATAGTATGGGCAAATGGGGACAAAACNGGTCTCTGCACATTTTAGGAGTGTGACCCTGCAACAGTGACGCCCGTTGCAGTTTTGAAGCCGATAGGACGGTCACACTCTGGCTTTTAGAGTAGGAAAGCCGGCGTCTAGTCTCCTCGGATAAAGACGAAAAACTAGGAGGTCCCGTGTGCACGTTGCGCACGTTAAAAATCCCTTGGCAGTTTTCAAATCGTAAAAGAGTAGGCCTAGCGGCCGCTGTCCGGGCAAAATTGATAGGAAAATTCTACTCAAAAACGTTAAAGTAACCATGAGGGCGTAATATTGCCGTAATCGTGCTGACACGCCGTAAATCACAAACTCAATCAATCAATCAATCAATCGGCATCATCACTACTTTCGAAATTCACCACAGGTACCTCTACATCACTCTCATTTCCATCTACGTCACGTAATTCGTCCAAATCGTGCATATCTCCATCATAGATTTGGCCTGTTACCTCACGAAATAGACGTAAGACTTTATCCATTACTTCAGATGATCATGAAATAATTACCTCACTTCAAAATTTGCTCAAAAACCAACCACACGTCCGATTTCAATCAAACAAGGACTGTTAGGAAGTTCGTTTTTCGTACTTTCGAAATCCGCAATTTGTATTCCATACAGCGGTGTTTAAAAATGCCGTTGGCGCTTGACAACGGAACAAGTAAAATCGGCGACGCGCGGCGACTGTGGATGGTAATCGATAGAGGCGACGCCCGGCGACTTTGGCCGGTAAATGGTTAATGGACCATTCAAGAAACTTCATTTTCTCCCATTCCTCTCCCTCCCCCTTCCCCCCAAATGCTTTCGTGGAACTGAAAATCTGGTAATGCGTATGCTTTCTCCGTGACCTCGACTCCAGTTTTCGTCTGTATTCCATTTTTAAAAAAAAATTAACTGTACAACACAATTTACTTATCCATCAGTATGATTGGTGTTCACTTCGCCGCTGAACGTTCCGGCAGTTTCATCCCTTGTTGTGGACATACAATATTGAAGGGTGTATTACAGGCAGTGGCGTAAAAAATACAAGTATGAACTTCTCTGCTTACGCGTTAATTTTTTTTTTTTTTAGCGAATAATAATAAGACGACACTGCCAATATATGAGAACTTGAGGATTAACGATGGGAAATCTTACCTCTTCGTATTGAACGCTACTAGAGGTTCAGTCAGATCGATGCACTAAAGTAATTTTATTGGTGGTAAGAAATCCCATCGTTAATGTGCAAGCTCCCAGATGTATCACTTACATAATTTTGCGTTATATACGGTCATTTTAAATAGAGGTATGGACAACATCGCTGGCACCAGAGATTGTGATGTGGACCTTTTACGAAAAAAAAATGTTCATCCTCAATGAGGTTGCACTCAGTAGTAGATGTTATTGTGGACGGCAAAATGTTAGTGGAATTGGCCCTGTATTGCCAGCTGTAGGGCGAGCTTTTGGGGCTGATCGTATCTTTCTCGTGGATGGATGACCGAATCCACTTGCGATCTCTGTAAAACTGCACTTAGTATTAGATGATATTATAGAAGTCTTTGTGTGCTAGCACTGAAAGCTTATCTGTACGCTTTTGGTGCTGAATCAATTTGCCAGTAGTAGGTAGTGGCCTACCGGATGTTTATTTGATAGCATGCAGTATGAGAAGATGAGCAATAATCTAGGACTAGATGGATATTCTGTTCCAATTAGTCCTGCACTGCAGACTGAAGGGTGTGCTCTTGGGGCTGGTTGATAGGATTGATGCAAAATGGTTGGCAGACAATGGGGAAAAAAGGTTAATGCCTATTCTCCGTATTGCAAGCTGGAGGGCTTGCTCTTGGAGTTTTGCAAGGCTTCTGTAGTTATGTGTTGAACTCTTCAACAGTTTAATTTTCATGGATCAAGACGACCCAGAGTCGGAAAAGAGAAACGATCATACTGCAGCTATAGTAAAACATCTTATTGGTACATCCTCTTGCTGATGCCACCATCAGTGAGTTTTATAGCTGCCAGTGAAATGAAAAGTTTAACTCGACTCAGTCTGGTCCTGCACTGCCTACTAAAAGTTTGCAGAGAATTTGATATTGAGTAGTGAGGTGAGTATGAGGAAGAAAACTAACCGCAAATTCTCTGTGCTGCAGGCTGAAGGGCTTGCTGTCAGAGTCTTTTGGCGACAGCCCCTGGCTCCTCAGCAAAGAAGTAGCAAAAAATCTAGGAAACAATACTTTATAGTTTCCTTTAGTTACTGCTTCTTGCTCATCACTTATCCTTGTGTAAAAATGTGACAGTGAATGATTTAGAAATTACCCAGAACTCGGCAACGGTGACACTGTTTAAACTAGCCCTGCATGGCGGACTGAAGGGTTAGCCTTCGGGGCCAATTGGCAGAGTTGACATAGGAGTTGCAATGGAGAAAATGTGAGGGTGAATACTGGCTGCAGGCTCTCTGCAGTGCTTTACTGTTTTATATGTGGAATGGAAATAGGATGACTTTTTTTTTTCCTGCTGAGCTTACTGTTTGTACCCTGAACATCGTTTTTGCCCACAGAATAATTTTAGTCTCTTAATTTGGAAATTTTAATAATGGCTTGCTGTCGATTTTCAACAAACAGCTTCGATACTTCTTAGGTTGACAGTGGGGAAAACTGTGGCATTGCGCAGTGTAGCTGTTATTGGGCCCACACGTTGTAAATTGAACTCAAAGTCATCACTTTATTTTCTGTAATCAGTAACGGTCTCTTTAGATCTTTGAGTATCCATGAAGTGTAATATGCTGGAGTCGCGGTCTTTCCCTACACAGAACATTTTTATTTATCGAGAACAAGGTCAAATTCACAGACAAATATTTCAAGTGAAGTTTGCGGCTATGCTTATCATTGGTAGTTTTCATGTACAATAGAACCTTGCTATAAAATGTGCCTTAGTGAATGGAAAAAGTAAACTTAATATGAATGTGTGATATCGAGGCCCACCAGAATAATGAAATATAAAATTAATCCGAACATGTGAAATTTATATTTAATGACATTGTAAGGCTTTTCCCGAGTTTCCTGTCTTGATACATAGTTATTTCATTTAACATCAAAGGGTGTTATTAGTTTCAGATAATTCTACGTCAAGACGAAAAATTTTTTTAAAGCCTTCATAGGATCACGCATAAAGGTGTGTAAGATATGTGGGTGAAATCTGGTGTTGAACAACTGGTGTCATAGCTAATGACACTTGTTCTAAGATCATCACCCTTGAGGAAGACGAATGAACCATTCAGCTCTTTGGTGTGCACTTTTGTATAGAAATCTAGTGCACTCATGGGGATAAGTTGCGCACCAAGTCATGTGCATTACAGTCTCTGGGTAAGGGTAGAGCCTTCCCTTAAAAGAACACTTAATATCAAGGTTCTATTGTGTTATTATTTCTGTCCCCCATTTCACGAACCAAAAAGCAAAGACAGGTGGAAGAACAGGAAGCTGTAGAAAGCGACTTCACCAAGGATATTTTTTCCTCTTTTCCGGACCTGACGCGCCACATGATCCAAATTCGTCATTTTTATATCTGCATATTTTGAACACATATCTTGAGAGTGTCTTCGGTAAAAAGTTTATCTTGCTGAGCAAGACAAGTATCAGCCGCGTTTCTCATCCGCTAATCATTGTCATAGATGTCTTGTTCGACCAATCGGCCATACCTGTTAAGGCTGTTCTGCGGCTTGTGCTTGTTGTTACTACAACTCTAATTCCGCATTTTCTGGTCCTAACCTTGAGAAGTATACCGCCTTAACTAATTCCTCCTTGAAAAGGTGCTAAAATATCTACCCCTGATCCCTGACCAAAAGGATGTAACTCTAAATAATTTGTGCAGAGTATTCTTTTAAATCTACGTTTTAGGCTCACGTACCAATCAGCATTCATAAAACTCACACCAAAATATAGAGAAATACTTTTTTTCTGTTAGCCATTTGACACCATCAGCTAAACACTGATAACATCTTCTCTGACGCCCACGCACATTGCCGAGCATTTCGCGAGGACTGTAGAATGTCATTTTTCTGAAAAGTTTGGCTCAGTGTAAGGTTTTGTGTGTTGTACCAGCTTAGCTCGATACTGTCTGGGGAGGTGATGGCAAAATCTGTAGTAATCATCGTTTTGTCGTGAACCTTTTAATGAATAACTCTCTCATCCTCGCTGTATGCTGGGGATAGCTATGCCGGAGGCCAAAGTTGATGATCATTTCCACCGTGGGATTGCACAATATGATCTCAGACAGGTGATGTTACTCTCGTTGTTGATTAATATGTTCTGGCACTACCCGTAGATGACTTTCCTGGAGTGAAGTGGCTAGGTCTGTCTCACTCTTCCTTGAGACGATCCCAGCAGCTTTATTCAGTCTGATTTGCATCCTGATGCGAGCTGGTGGGTTGCTCTTTCATGCCAGGAGTAAGTGTCTCACAGTGATAGGTCCAATCGGATTCTGCAGGCTTCCTAAGCTAAGTGATCGGTTTAAAACACAGACTTTGCGACCAGTTACGCTGTTTGGTACATCATCATACAGTTTATCCTTTTCAGACATAAAAGCTGCATTGTGAACACCACAGGGGCTTGCGCATGGCATAATCCCGCCTGTGTGTGGCACCTGTGATCAAATGACAGCCATCCATAACACGTTGAGTGCTGCCTTCCGTATGCCAGAGATACTTTGTTCATCAAGACTTCCAGTGTCTTGGAGCTCACATCGTCCTGTTTTTCTTGCTTCTGCCAATCTTTATCAGCAAAATCGGGGTCAGTGGACTCTGAGACTCTTTCGGGGGATTAAAAACACAAGTACATGTACTCAGAGTGTGAAATCCTGAATCCTGTTTGTGCAAAAAAAAACTGGACTTACGACCCGGTCATTCTAAGGTCGCGATTTATCGTTCAGTTTTCTGCGCTAATCATTCAGTGTTCGACGCTCACCTTCCTCATTCTGCAGGTTATCAGTGTGAGAGGTCGATCCCTTAGTTGTGTAGTGGTGATGGTATAGTTTGCCGGCAAAAAAAAAAAAACTGTTAAGAATCTTCCCACTCTCTTGATCTATGATTGTACTAATGGTTTGTGTACCAGCTTGGGACGACAAAAGAATTAAACATCCTGTTGTTGTACACAGTGTCAAAGGAGACGTTTCTGTTTTAGCTAACATTTTTCAATTCATTTTTGATATTGTCTAGGTCTGTCTCACTCTTCCTTGAGACGACCCCAGCAGATTTATTCAGTCTGTTACACAGTGGTAGGTCCAGTCGGATTCTGCCGGCTTTCTAAGCTAAGTGATCGGTTTAAAACACAGACTTTGCGACCAGTAATGCTGTTTGGTACATCATCATACAGTTTTTCCTTTTCGCACACAAAAGCTGCATTGTGAATACCCCAGGGCTTGCACATGGCATAATCCCGCCTGTGTGTGGCACCTGTGATCAAATGACAGCCATCCATAACATGTTGAGTGCTGCCTTCCGTATGCCAGAAATACTTTGTTCATCAAGACTTCCAGTTTCTTGGAGCTCACATCGTCGTGTTTTTCTTGCTTCTGCTGATCTTTATCAGCAAAATCGGGGTCAGTGGACTCCGAGACTCTTTCGCGGGATTAAAAACACAAGTACATTTACTCAGAGTGTGACATCCTATTTTTGCAAAAAAAACAAAACTGGACTTACGACCCGGTCATTCTAAGGTCGCGATTTATCGTTCAGTTTTCTGCGCTTATCATTGAATGTTCGATGCCCACCTTCCTCAGTCTGCAGGTTATCAGTGTGAGATGTCGATCCCTTAGCTGTGTAGTGGTGATGGCATAGTTTGCCGGCAAAACAAAACAAAACAAAAAACCAAAACGTTAAGAATCTTCCCACTCTCTTGATCTATGATTGTACTAATGGCTTGTGTACCAGCTTGAGATGACCTCCAAGTATTAAACATCCTGTTGTTGTACACAGTGTCAAAGGAGACGTTTCTGTCTTAGCTGACATTTTTCAATTCATTTCTGATATTGGCTAGGTCTGTCTCACTCTTCCTTGAGACGACCCCAGCAGCTTTATTCAATCTGATTTGCATCCTGATGCGAGCTGGTGGGTTGCATTTTCATGCCAGGAGTAAGTGTCTCACAGTGGTAGGTCCAGTCGGATTCTGCAGGCTTCCTAAGCTAAGTGATCGGTTTAAAACACAGACTTTGCGACCAGTAACGCTGTTTGGTACATCATCATACAGTTTTTCCTTATCACACACAAAAGCTGCATTGTGAACACCCCATGGCTTGCACATGGCATAATCCCGCCTGTGTGTGGCACCTGTGATCAAATGACAGCCATCCATAACATGTTGAGTGCTGCCTTCCGTATGCCAGAAATACTTTGTTCATCAAGACTTCCAGTTTCTTGGAGCTCACATCGTCCTGTTTTTCTTGCTTCCGCTGATCTTTATCAGCAAAATCGGGTCAGTGGACTCTGAGACTCTTTTGGGGGATTAAAAACACAAGTACATTTACTCAGAGTGTGAAATCCTGTTTTTGCAAAAAAACTGGACTTACGACCCGGTCATTCTAAGGTCGCGATTTATCGTTCAGTTTTTCTGCGCTAATCATTCAACGTTCGACGCTCACCTTCCTCAGTCTGCAGGTTATCAGTGTGAGAGGTCGATCCCTTAGTTGTGTAGTGGTGATGGCATAGTTTGCCGGCAAAAAAAAAAAATGTTAAGAATCTTCCCACTCTCTTGATCTATGATTGTACTAATGGTTTGTGTACCAGCTTGGGACGACAAAAGAATTAAACATCCTGTTGTTGTACACAGTGTCAAAGGAGACGTTTCTGTCTCAGCTGACATTTTTGAGTCGTTCCTGATATTGTCTAGATCTGTCTCACTCTTCCTTGAGACGATCCCAGCAGCTTTATTCAGTCTGTTTTGCATCCTGCTGCGCGCTGGTGGGTTGCTCTTTCTTGCCAGGAGTAAGTGTCTCACAGTGGTAGGTCCAATCGGATTCTGCAGGCTTCCTAAGCTAAGTGATCGGTTGCGACCAGTAAGGCTGCTTGATACATCATCATACAGTTTTTCCTTTTCAGACATAAAAGCTGCATTGTGAACACCCCAGGGCTTGCACATGGCATAATCCCGCCTGTGTGTGGCACCTGTGATCAGATGACAGCCATCCATAACACGTTGAGTGCTGCCTCCCGTATGCCAGAAATGCTTTGCTCATCAAGACTTCGTTTTTTGGAGCTCACAATTATGTATTCATTGTCCTGTTTTTCTTGCTTCTGCTGACCTTTATCCAAGGTTGATGACCGCAGGATGGCCCTGTAAGTTCTCACTACGACTCAAGCCCTAGAGGACCTAGGGCTTGAGTCATAGACAAGAATTGAGATCCTGTAGACTGTAAAGATTTTGACATCAACCTTGCATTCTCACGAGTCTCACATAAAATTTCACAAATTTTATGCTCTTCATTGTGAGTACATGTCTAGGGCGACAATGAAAGAATGTACGCCTAGAAACCTTCATCTCGTATCCGTTTTCGACCAGTTCTTCTTCCAGGTTGCATTTTTTTCTACTTCGTCTGGTGTTTGTTCAGTTATATTGTTAGACTGTTCGTGGATACTTTGCTGGTTGTATTCTGACTCGAAGGGCAGAATCAGCTTTTGAGTCATAGTCTGGGTCATTAACTTCATCTGGTAAATCAGTTTCAAGCAGATCTTGGGATTCTGTTTCGTAAGTAAGCTGTTCACTAATTTCATGAAACATTTCTTCATGTGGTTGCATAGTTTCTGTATGAAATAAGTCTTGGGATGATGGTGATGCGACACTATGATCTAGTGCATTGTATTCCATTGCTTCTTGTGTTGAGTGATGGTTTATTTGGACTATGTGACGCCGAAGAATTTGAAATGGACATAAATTGTCCATCATATGTCCACCGACTTCTCTTACGAGTCATCCTTTTTCGGAAATAGAGTTAACCTTTCTCATCAGGACACTCTGATAAAACCACGTACTATAATTTGAGAGTCCCCTGACTGAAAAGGTTAACTCTTCCTACGAACTCTGTAACATTACCTCCCCTCCCTCCGACAGAAAATTCTTTCTTCCCAAAAGGAGGAAGAATTTTATAACTTAAGACTACGTATTTCTAATATTTACTATATTATTATTATAACTTTCAGAAGCAAGACCAAGGTTAGGTAATACAACCAACCTGCTTACGAAATAATTCATAACAATATTCATCAAAGTCATTACATGTCAAGCTATCTAGCTGCAAACCGGAAATCTTAAAATTGCATTGACTTAATCTAATGTTATTATGCATTAATCTCCCTTTGCAACAATGTTACCCAGGATGACACGATTGATTATAAATTTCACAACATGATTAATTCTAACATATCATGCCTGGGAGTCACTGTCTTAAAGGATTCATATTACAATCCAGACTTAACACAATACACTCAAACATCATTACATAATAATGTGTATGCGAAGAAGGGGTGTAAGTATGTATGTGTTTTTGTTGTTTTTTTTTGTTTTTGTACAAACATATATGTGTTTAGGTGGGTATGTGTGTGTTGGGGTGTGGGTGGGGTTATTCAACTAATGCATAACTAATAGACAATAGTGCAATCATGACATTACCATTCCCCTCAGCCGAGAAAAATTTAACAACTGATCCGGCAAATACGCAATAGAAGTCAAGTTCACAACAATACACAGACTTATAGCATGAACAAAAATGTACGTTTGAATTATTGCTAACTGTGCAGTCTCTCTTCTCTTCTTAAACTGGGTTGATCATTAACTCGAGTTCGACGGTAGCACCCAGAGTTAATCACTCTACGACGGTGCGCTTATTACCCCAACATGTCATCTCCGTATATCATAACTAACTACTCAACTACTGAGCAAGCGAGTCAACTATCAGACTCCTCTTCCTTCTAAGTGGCCTCAATTCCCCCTCACAAAACTTCATAATCATTAAAATAAGAGACGGAACAATTCCCTCTTATTAGGGGAGCTAGACTTGCCATTGTCTCCCTTCGTTCTAATCGAACGACACAAGCAAGATATATTGCCCCTTGATTCTCTGCTGTACGACTAGATGTCTTCGAGACTGTCAGCTCAACCCATGCACATAATGTCTCGCAATATTACTTTGCGCTCTAATCCAGCGTTCATTGCGAGACCTACTTTGTACTTTGACACCCAAAACTAAATTTTGACAAAATGTGGGATTGCCTCCTTGTGCTCTTAACCGTCCATATAAAAACGATTTTCTGATCTTGGGAAAAGTTTTCTTGGCACGCTGAAATGTACAATACCTTGCTGCCTTAGATGGGGAGTCTGTATCTGAGGAAACAATTATGTCAGTTTGGGTTTGCTCTGAAACCGCAGAGTGAGAACGAGATGTTTTCTTCTTCAGGGCATACAACTCCCGACTCCTGCGACTTCTTGCCTCTCGTCTTCATAGAGGTCACGAAGGCTCTTCTAGCTGCGTGCTTCTCCCTCCAGTACTCCCTCCCTCTTCTTTGTAGCAGACTGCTGTTAAATGGCAGATGATTTCCTTGTCCTCCGTGTATCTGCTATGTCCTCCCTGTCTTGGCGCTTTGCTGCCTTTGCTTCTTTCGCTGCTCTTCTGGGGGTAGAAAAAGAAAAAGACAGGTGGAAAATAGTTGTGATGAAGATGGATGGATCACTTTATATCTCTCTTTGTATGCTTACGCATTATATATTACATGTTTATATACCTTTCTCTTACATTTTCATAGTCTGGACTGTCTTGTCTGACTATAAATAGACTTTGTCTTTAACATTTTCTCTCATTCTAAGCTTTTTGAAGATGGCCGTTGCACAGACAATTTGGAGCGTTTTATAAGTAAACATTTTTACATTTACATATTTAGCTATTTGTTTAAACAATTATTTCACTGAAGGGTTTTCACACATTATTTCTGCACTAGTTTATACACATCCATCGAGAAGATCATACTGTGTTGACAATTTGGTTCCAGAGGGACGCCCGTCTCAGCCTTTTTGAGATTGTTTCACCAGTGTTGTTCGTGCAATTCCAAATTGCCTTGCTACGTCTTGTTTAGAAGCACCGCCTCTAACTGCTTCCACAGCTCTCTGCATCACATCCTTAGACACTTTTCCTTTGTCAGTCTTTTGAGCGTAGTTCCGGGGCACTGTTCTGAAAAGACACGTAAGAAATAAGTTTGATCATGTCCCTCTAATTATTCTAAAAGCTTTTGTTTTAATGATCTTGAGGAAATTGTACCAAGCACACATGCACGCATAGACATTGACATCTAATTTCAGCATTTTTGCATGCTCACAACACTAAATCAAAAAAAAAATGGGGCTTTCTGCAAAGTTGTGAAACGTATTGACATAGCTCAGACAGTAGTGGGGAGAAATGGGCTACTAATGTGGAGATATGGGCCTCTGATGTGGAGAAATGGGCCTCATGCGGTCCATTTCTCCCCACTACCAACCCATACTAGAAAATGTTTTCAACCAGATAAACATGGCAAACCTAATCTATTAAAATGGTGCAATACCACTCTTAGATCTACAAGCTATTCTGTCACTTACCTGTCGTAACTCAAAAACGGCTGCAACTGTGTCACTCAGAAAATCATAGATGCCACAATAAAACAACAGCCTTTGGGAGTCAAAATCAATCCACTGCGTTTGCTGTTAAAAATCGCCGGAAACGGAAAAGGCAGCGTTGCGCCCGGTTTTTCTACTATTCGGTGAGCAGGACAAATGTACAAGCTCGCTTTTTTCTCAAATAGTATTGAAGATATACGGGTTGGCCCATTTCTCCACACTGTCCATTTCCCCACTCTCCCCTACCAGCCAGCTGACTCATGTGAAAGAACGGTAACTTTGATTTATACTGAGCACTGCAATTGTCCGAGAAAATAATAAATCTAGACTTCATGGAAGTCTTCAAAACATCCGTGAAAACATGATGGACAAAATTTGAGTCATGGACCAGATCATCAGAATCATACACTCTGTAAATTGTTAATAGCTTGTCCTTACAATCAGGATATTTAGAATACATAACAACAGGATGAATAGTACACTGACCCAATGTCCAATGAGCGGACTGCCCGTCGTACTGAAAGTGACAAGAGTAGTTTTCAGCAAAATCCATAATGATAAGACAAACATCATTAGGAAGATTCTTTTTTCAATTCAAGGAACTGATTGCCTTTGCCACTTGTATGAAAAAACATGCGAACTTAGTCACTAAGTTCCCACAGCCCTGCTAGGAAAACTTCCATAGTGTCCTGGTGTAAGGGGAAAAACTCTACATTATTATTTTGTCACCTCACCTCACAAAAACAAGTGTAACTCGATTATTTGTGGCCCAAAAAACCCAGAAAAATGTCCATAGTATAGAGAAACGAATTTCCTGTCATTTGATATATGATTTGTTAGTGTGTGTGATGTTTTCTCTTGTGAAAAAAAAAATAAAACATGCATAAAAATATAAAATACTCACCAATTTTGTTTACGTTTCGTCCTTCAATGTGTGAAAAAGACATGTTTTAATTGAGCGGGGCATGAAATTGTGCAAAACACAGTTCATTGCACAAGTGTGTGTTACATAGAGCACACCCAAAGACTGTCTCTGGCCTTTTATTTGCAGCTGTTCTTATGTCTTTCTGTCGACACTGGAAACATTGTTTGATCTTGTAAAGATCTTGACATCAACCTTGCATTCTCCCAAGTCTCACATAAACATTTCACAAATTTCATGCTCTTCATTGTGAGTACATGTCTAGGACGACAGCGAAAGAATGTACGTCTAGAAACCTTGCACAAAGGATACCTGAAAATAAAATCAATGTAAAGATTATTGATGGGTTGAGTCAAAATCTTTCTATGTTTCTTCATTCGTTTTGAGTACTGTCTCTTGCATGTAGATTAATGACATTGTCCAGATAAAATGAAATGATTTTCTGTTTTGTCTGGCTGTCTTTAGTCTGTCTCGTGACTTTAGCTTTACTCGGTGGTGTGGAGTGTAGAGTTTGCCGAATTCTTTTTTAATTCCTTGTTAAGCTCACTGAAAATCATTTGTCTCTTCTTTGGTGTTGATTTCCTAAACATATTTTTAATGATATAAAAACGATTTTCTGTTCTTGGGAAAGTTTTCTAAGCACGCTGAAATGCACAATACCTTGCTGCCTTAGATCTCTGTATCTGAGGAAACATGTCAGTTTGGGTTTGCTCTGAAACCGCAGAGTAAAAATGAGATGTTTTCATCTTCTGGGCATACAACTCCCAACTCCTGCGATTTCTTGCCTCTCTTCTCAGGGGTCATGGAGGCTCTCCTAGCTGCTTGCTTCTCCCTCCAGTACTCCCTCTTCTTTGTAGCAGACTGCCGTTAAATGGCAGATGCTTTCCTTGTCTGCCGTGTATCTGCTATGTCCTCCCTGTCTTGGCGCTTTGCTGCCTTTGCTTCTTTCGCTGCTCTTCTGGGGGTAGAAAAAGACGGGTGGAAAATAGTTGTGATGAAGATGGATAGATCACCGTATATCTCTCTGTATGCTCACACGTTATATATAATATGTTAATATACCTTTCTCTAGTCAAAAAACTTTTCATAGTCTGGACTGTCTTGTCTGACTATAAGTAGACTTTGTCTTTAACGTTTTCTCTCATTCTAATCTTTCTGAAGAAGGCCGTTTTATAAGTAAACATTTTTATATTTACATTTTTAGTTACTTGTTTAATAAATTATTTCTCTGAAGGGTTTTCACATATTATTTCTGCATCATTTTTCCTTTTCACCTCATATCACCAATACTAAAAACTTGATCTTGAATTGCATCAAGATGTCACTTTCTGTGTCTACCTCAGTTCTGAACATTTTTAGGAAATGAGTCGTAAATTCTTTACTGCAATAATCTAAAGTGGATGGAATAATAGCCAAACCGAAAAAAAACCACTTACATTCGAAGTCATTCTATTCTAACTTCTATAGGGACTGGAAACCGTTCACTTAAGACCACGTTCTGGTGAATGTAAAATGCATTTTAAGTTAGCTTTAGCCACCAACATTGCAGTATTTCCTGTAAATGATAAATGGCTGGATAATATAGTCAACCAGGACGTGGGTGCCAGCAATTATCCCTCCTTATCCCGAGACTCCAGTATCATAAATATTGAGTAAGTTACCTTCTTTCTCTAGGGCGGAACTTGTTTCTTTCTCGTGCAGTCTGTTTCTTCTCGTCATTCCTCTGTTGCATGTATCTTTTTGAATGCTCTATTTGTTCAAATACGACTCTCACGTCTCCGGGTCAGCTTTCAGGCGCTTTCTATACTCTGCCTGATACTCTGCACTGCTTTTCCCAAGTGCTCTCTGTTGCCGAAAATTTAGCTTTACGTGACGTAGAGCCATGGAGCAGGTTTGAGACTCTTCGTCCCGAGGCTGAAAAATAAAGTCATGGTTTGCATGTAGTTAGTACTGTGCAAATGAAGAAAGGTGGCCAACAAATACAAAACGACACTTGCAGTACTTTAATTCAGCAGGTGAAGAAAAATGTATTACTTTCAACCATCATTAATCATGGGGCCAGGGTCATCTAATTGTTTCAGTTTCCACCTACTGTAAGTAGAACAGAAACAGTACTATTTCCACCTTGTATCAAATCCAGATCTCTGCAGGCATATTGTAATGTTGGATTTTTTTTCTTAGGTTTGCCTTACTCCTGGTCCTTCTTATTCAGGCATATTTTACTACGGATCATGTAGATATAAATTTAGAGGCTTGGTATATGAAATCTGAAGCAGGAGGAAGTAAAACTAACCGGAGAGTAAAATGCTCCTTACCCAGCCGTGCAGGTGCAATAAGCAGTGCTTATGAATCCAGATAACTTTGATAGCTGTATCCAAACTTCATGATCTGGAAACTTCTTTACATCACTTGATGCTGAGCTTGGTATGTGCTGTCCGCACTAACAGCATTATATCTGTGAATTTTAAAGAAAAATAAAAAGTCTAGTGACATACATCATTTCAATTTGAAAATCATGTATGGCAAGAAAGTTTGTTGACATTTATGTTAAATGAATTTTCAAATACATCAGTCCAACTGAAATGCTTATTACACATCGAGGGTTGAGAGCGTAAAGATTTTAACTCGAAATTTTATGAATTTTACTTTTTTAATATATTCTGCTTCAGCATGGTAAGCTGCAAGCTCCTATTAAGTCATTACCTGAATATTTCAATTATATTTGACCTAATTATTAATTCGAGATGCTTATCATGAGTTGTTTCAATCTGTGGTNACATCACTTGATGCTGAGCTTGGTGTGACGCAGCACTTAATATAGCACTCTGTGCTGTCCGCACTAACAGCATTATATCTGTGAATTTTAAAGAAAAATAAAAAGTCTAGTGACACAGATCATTTCAATTTGAACACCATGTATGGCAAGAAAGTTTGTTTGCATTTATGTCAAATGAATTTTCAAATGAATCAGTCCAACTGAAATGCTTATTACACATCGAGGGTTGAGAGCGTAAAGATTTTAACTCGAAATTTTATGAATTTTACTTTTTTAATATATTCTGCCTCAGCATGGTAAGCTGCAAGCTCCTATTAAGTCATTACCTGAATATTTCAATAATATTTGACCTAATTTTTAATTCGAGATGCTTATCATGAGTTGTTTCAATCTGTGGTCAACTTTCAAATCACTCTCCTGTAAAGTTTAGGAAATCGGCGTTATGGTCCTGTCCTTGTGCTCGCAACCCTCGACATATTTTTAAATAAAATTTAAACTGCTCTCCCCTGATAAGTCTGATTAAAAGTGGGGAAAGATTTCCACATGCAACACAAGTTGCTAACATGAGTCCAGACCATAAACTAATTCTCTGTGAAAGCACATCAATAAATGAAGGTACACAAAATCTATTAATATGACTGAGGGGTTCTATGCCCCCTATGATACGCCGCAAATGAATGGCTATTGCTAAGTGGGCACCAGTATTTAAATAATAAACAGAAAAACAGATGTTCATAATTCGACTATAGATCTAGTGTTCCTTTCAGTTCAAGTAACATGTAAAAACACTGGGTAGTGGTAGAAATTTTTTACCTAAAACATGGTCTCTGCACATTTTAGGACAGTGACGCCCGTTGCAGTTTTGAAGCTGATAGGACGGTCACACTCTGAGTTTTAGAGTAGGAAAGCCGGCGTCTAGTTTTCTCGGATAAGGACGAAAAACTAGGAGGTCCCGTGTGCACGTTGCGCACTTAAAAAATCCCTTGGCAGTTTTAAAATCGTAAAAGAGTAGGCCTTGCGCCCGCTGTCCGGACAAAATTGATAGGAAAATTCTACTAAAAAACGTTAACAGTAACCATGAGGGCGTAATATAGCCGTAATCGTGCTGACACGCCGTAAAACACAAACTCACTCACTCTAATTGACCTAGAATTAGGCTTAAAAGAGCATGAACATTTTAAAAAGCAAAACATCTCTTATATAGCAAAACTTGCCAACTTCTAGAATAGATCATGATACAGACTTAGACTTAACTTACTAACAGACCAAACACTACCATAGTCCATAGTAAGAATACACTCACCTGACAGTGTGGACATGCGAGTCCTCATAAAAGGTTTTCGCCTTCAACTGCTTTCTGGCATTTTTTGGCCCATATCCAGCTATTGCCGTTGGGCTGGTGTACACCATGTAATTGTACAGTTCCTTCTCCGTCACTGAAGGCCACTGTTCTACAGGAACATCGCCAGACTCAATCCAGTCGTTCAGTCAGAAGACAGCCTCAGCAGCACTGACGTTGCGGGGACAATGGGCTGCATCCGTATTAAACGCTCTATCCAAAATTACATTTCCCTTAAGGAGTTCATGTGTAGCTTCGGCTCTGCGTATTAAATCTTCCTTCCTCCCACTACTTAACTGCCCCTTAGCCTTTAAATATGCTTTCAACTCTTGGAAATGAAAGAACTCCCCAAAACATGGATCGGCGATTTTTTCGTTTCGTTACCGAAAAAGCCTATGTCAATATCCCCGGGCAGGCAATACATACAATCCTAATTCCATCACAAGTCCCTGAGGAGCATAACACAGTGGTGCAGCTATTTTACAAGTGCAACACATTTTACGCTGATAAGTACGTCTATTGCCTTAAAACACATCTCCGTTTTACAGATGGGTGAGCTGAGAAACATGCATATCAAGTAGCTTTCCCAAAGATACAACCCGGTGTCCACGAGATTTCAACCACCGTTCATAATATCTTGAGTCCAGTGCATAAACCAATGAGCCACACTATAATGAGTTCAATACAAAAATGAGAGACTAAATAAAGAATAGAAATCATCACCAGAAACAACACAGGCATGTCAATACCAGGCAAACGAAAATGAGAGATGCAACAAAAATTAGAGGAAATAAAAACAAGAATAGAAGGCTAAACATGTTATGTGACAAAACCTCAGTATCAAATTTAAACTTGGCCATCAGAAACAACACCTACATTGAGCTCTGTTGAGAGGGCATGTCAATACAAGAAAATGTCAGTACTAACATACACAAAAGATAAGAAGACCTGAGATGGCTGTTTTTTTCCCTTTGTCTTTTTACTGGAGAAATTCAAGGTTGTCATAAAAAATGTGATCTTTTGAGGGCAAGACCTCTTTCAGATACTGCAGGTCATCATTCTTTCTTTTTGTGATTTTCAGTCTGCCAGTGTACATTGGCTCCCACTCCATGTTTTTAGGTGCTATGTTAGCAATCCTTGAAGGCAGACTTCTCCAGTCTTCAGTTTCATGAAAGACTTTGTACAGTATCTGCCCATTGGGGTGTAGTGAATACGGCTGAGCTGGGTGACCACTGTGTCACCAGCCTTTCTGCCTGGCCTAATCGAATGCAGCCTTGAGGTTGACATTTTTCTGAAATCAGTGAAATGCAGCTGTTTCACAAAGTATGGTGAGGGATTACGTCTGGCTGTTTCCATGACGATCCTCAAGTCATTTGGTGTGTAAATGTCACACACCATATTTCTTTCAATAACTGAGTGCATGGAGTCACATGATGATGCAGGATGAGGCGACAAAACAAGCGGCAGATAAATTTAATGATTTGCACTGAATGTGTGTCTTCGCTTTCCAGGTGACTTTCTGTCGGATGTTCAGTTGGAAACACATTTCCACCACAGCTTTGGAGTACCTGGACTGAAGCCTGTAATATGTTTTTTTCAGTAACGCTCCTCAGTGGACCATCTTTATTTGTTGTTAAAATATGCCTCAGCACTTGATCACTTTTGGTTACAACTGCAATCACATCACTGTGGGCAAAGTAGAGTCCACCATTATTTCTCCTATTTGTGAGATGGGAGAAAGCAGTGTAACATCTTTCTGTTGTGGAAAAGAAGTTGAGACAGTGACAGCACTTAATCTTCTCCATCAACTTCCTTTGAATGTAGCCAGAAATGTAATGGAGGGCATGGTGGTGATATGGTCTTGGCTGTGTGAGGATTGTCCTAAACAAAGATTCTGGAGCTCCTAGTGGTGCAGTGACATCAGTTTCCTCCTCATGAAGGTCGGTATCTGGCGTTGGAATAGACATACAGTTGCCTTTGGTGGACTCCAGCACACCGTTCTTTATGAGTAATGAACGTAAGGCAATACTTGAACTGGAGGATATTGGGGTTGTTATTCCATCCTCCCCTTCTACGAATCCTGCTGAACAGTGTTTCCAAGTGATCCTGACTCAGGCGGTAAGTTAAGACATAGCGGTATCCTTTTTGCAGCAGTCTTTCTGTTACGGACTGAATAGACTGGAGTGTTACGAGAAAGCCTACAAAACCAGTCTTCCGCCTGTCCATAATGAGTGGTCTTTCTGAGTCATCAGTGAGGGACTGGATGTACTTCATCCCTTCTGCCATCACTTGACACTTCAGCTTGAAGTTGGATAGGCTGATAGGGCTTTTGAAGCCCTTCGCATGTATGTTGCTGCTGTTGCAAAGGTCGAAGAGCTGATCAAACCATCTCAGAAACTGACATGTTGCCTCACTCCCTGCAAACTGTGGTAGACCCAGGTCTTCACGTAAAAAGTCGATGGCTGTAGCTACAGAAGAACTCAACGTCTGTGCAGCTAGTGCAACTTTCATCTTGTTCTTAGCGTAGTCCAGGTGGGCACCCTTCAGCTTGTTGCAAAGGTGATGATTGGAAGTGGACTGCAGTTTGTGAAGTTCCACAATAAACGACCATTTCACCGTGCCATTTAGTGATTTTAAAATACCAAGATCACCCAAAGAATTTTGAATGTTCTTCAGCAGATGGGATGCGTCGAAGAGGAATGAAATCATCTTCCCTGGCTGGTTTGGATGAGCGATTTCTGTTTTCATCTTGGCAGACTTGAAATCACAATCAAGGGCTGTTGCTGTTGCTTGGTTGGTGAAGGAGCCATCGCAAATGATAGCTTCGATTTCAAATCCTGCATCTGTGAGAAGTGAAATGCCATCCTTAACCAACTGGGCTTGCTGTGTGGCATCAATTTCTCGATGATAAAGTAGCCAAAAGGCACCTTGAAGAACTTTTTCAATCCAACGACAAGAAAGGTCAAACTCTCTGATGCAAGAGTGTCATCGGATGTGATATGAAGGTGCCCATGGTTGACGTAACCAACATATTTCCCTGCTTTTGATCGTAGATCACTTGTTTCCTCAGACTCATTGAGTCGAAAATTATTGACACATCTGTCATATTGGCATCCTCATTTAGTTGTCTTTTAAGTCCACCCACCACGTCAGCAAGGAATCCTGGGTCCACATTATGCGACAAGGCCCATCTTCGAAGCGTATTTGAATGGGGTAGATGATAGTGTTTCCTCACATACTCATAAGCTGAAGCACTGTAAAAGTGTAGGCTCACAGCAAATGACTTAAGGTCTTCAGAGTAGACATGATTATTTGGGCTACACTTTAAATGCTTCTAGTCATTCTCAATTATTGTCCTTGTTTCGGCATCAAAATTTTGCAAACATCAAACTACTTGCACTCTTCAACGCGGAGTTGTGTTGAAAGATGTATTTGTCTGCTGAATAGCAAATTTCGCAGACTTAATGCATTTGATGCAAGAGATGATGTATTAATGGGCAAGATGATTGTTAGTAGTGCCGTCCTCCACAATATCATCCTTGCAAAGGAAAGTGATCCTTTAGAGGATCTAGATTTGGATTCAGCAGACTCTATCCGAGAGAATGCCAGTAGCATTTCACCTGAGAGCTCGCAGAGTTCCAGCTCTGCGTCTAAGAAGAGAAATGAAATTGCAGAAAGACTGTTCAGCTCTTAAATATAATGTTTGGGTTGTTCATGCGTACATTTTTTTCTAGGAACTTTCTTTGCCTTTTAAAATTTGAGTTCTCAACTTCTTGAAAAAAAGAGAAACATTTAGCTCAGGCCACCTTTTTTTAGTCCTGTTATAGTTATAATCCCGATTAAGCTAATACATGTAGTCTAGCTCTATTAGTCATCATCTCTTGCATCAAATGCTTTTTTTTTTTTACACATTGGGTCAAGTATTTCTGTTTACCAATTTTCAAGAGTAAATGTTCACTGGATTTTAAGTTCTGCCGTTTTAAGATAATAAAACTGTACAATGCAATTTTATCTGTCTTACATTGATATTGTGTTTGAAATGATTTCAGTGTGGTCTGACTTGTCTGAGTAAGCTACTTGAAATGTCTGTGGAGTTGTGACGTAGTAGAGGAAAACAAAATGACAACATACAAGAGGAAAACAAAAATAAAGAGAAACTCACTTAACTGGGCATTTTATTATATAATTCATTCTTGCTCTGCTGGGGCATGTTCATTGAACAGGTATCTCGCAAGGAGATCATTCCTTTTTCTCTCCTCTGCCACCAGAGCTCTGATCTCCTTCCTCATCTTCTTGCTCTCCTTCTTCTGCTTTTTGAGCATGTTTTGGGCCCACTCAGGTGGGTCATCATTCCGGATCCCCCTCCGCCTACGCACAGGTGAAGATCCCATTGGGGGTGACACTGTGGCACTGGCACTACTAGAAGCAGCATTCGGGGTCTCCTCGTCCACGTCGATGGAGTGATTTCCCCCCGCTGTTAGAATAACTGGTGGGGTTACCCCAGGGTCGTTGTCAAGAACTGCTGACATTTCATCATAATAAGCCCATGTTGTTCTGCTATTGCCTGTTTGTTTATTGCTGTCTTTAATTTTTCTGCACCTGTATACAATGTGGAATAATTTTTTGGTGTCAAAAGGACCGCTTCTTGTAAGCATTTCTTGTCCACCTCAGCAGCACTAAAGCAGGTCAGGTCACCTGTGGCGTTGAGGCTGTCCGTAATTTTCTGCCAGGTGTCTTTTTTTCTTTTTTGCAGAATTGAAAAAGGAGTCCTTGTGTGTGGCATACAGGACAATTAGGCTTTTTACCTTGGCCGGCGTCCAGTCTATTAAAAAAAAAAAAGTAACATGTAAAAGAACCTCAGCCATATGCCTTTGTAATGCATAATCAACACCTAAAGCAATGTTGTACAGAAATAAGCTATCTAGAGATAAAAATATGAAGGGTCATTCCACACAGGTGTTACGTCAGTTACCAGCATATTGGACTCTCT
>JAWQUT010000890.1:28037-53417 GCA_033807755.1 Ellobium chinense
AATTATCAAACTTAATTTCCTATACAATACTGTATCTACAATGTTTCTTTTCATAGATTTCACACCTTGTAATTGCATCATATTTAGCCCTTATAATAGCCAACAAGAAGAAACTGTTAATGACAGCAACCCTAAATTAGAATGTAATAGTGCATTGTGATGAATTTCTGAACACTTGTTTTGAAATGGCAACGTGGGGCTGATTGCGCATAAAAATAATAATATATATATTTATATATATAGGATACTGTATTACCGCTGCACATTGGAGCTACGTATCCTCCTTGCATCCGTATGTACAGTCCTTTGTTCCGATTACAAGATCCGTTTGCTTTGCAGTTCTGGCTACACCGATTATACAATTTAAACCCATACATGCCTGCTTTACACTCTGTATTGAAAAGGATAAAAAGTAATGTTTACATGCTGTCGTCGGGTGGTTTAGAAAAGAATGAATAGCTTTTATTAGGCACTAGGCCAATACAATATAGAACATATTTCAAACATGCATAACACGTACTCTATCGCAGTTCGCATCTACAATTTTACACAAGTTCAACCACACCATCTTCCTTACAGAATCCTTTCAGTAACAAAGCAGTGACATTCCCATACATTAATTTTTGCATATATCACAGTATTCTCTTTCGCATGATCTTTACATAAACTCTCTTTCTCCTATTAGTATCCCTTCTCGTTCACACCCAAATATGCATATGCACCGTCCTCTCACCCCATCCCTCGTCTTCTCTGCTGGGATTGTACCAGGAAAATGTCGATACAGTTTAAATACATTTTTTATAGTCCCCTAATATATTATAGCAAAATATGGCTAATTTATTCAACCCAGAAGTCCCTTGTTCCTGAAACATCTTCACAAATTTATTCATGCTTCGTCTGCGGAGCATATTTGCTGGCAAGTATCTTATTCTACAATTGTTAAATCGTGGACAATATATCAAAAGGTGAAATTCATCCTCTACCTCATTGCACTATGTGCACACTCTATCTTTAAATTTCACCCCAGGCCTTCGTTGCTGTCCCCTTTCTGAAATAAAGCTGTGTGAGCCCAACCTGATTTTCGTGAGGGCTATTATAAACGAAGAGGGGGCGGGAGAGCTTGTGGTGTGTGTGAGTCTCGTGCTTAGCGCTATGACTGCTAGTCTTTTGTTCGGCTTCGGGAAAGACCCCGGCCACTAAGCCACTTTTTTGGAGTGGCGGCGTGGTCGTGTATAGACGTCTACCTAATTCCGAACTGACGGCAAGGCGATGGGTGCCGACGCAGAGGTCGCGGGTTCGATTCCCACCACATCACTTTCTTTCCTTCTTTCATTTTCTCTCTGCATTTGTCTTCTTGAGCACTTTCCACTTTATCCTACTTGATTTCTATTATAAACGATTTATTACAAACTACTTCGAGATATCTCTCATACTTAAAATCTTGTTTAATATATCTATACAATCTATTTTCACTATACTCTTCCATTCCTGCACTCCAATTATGTACAAATATACACTTTAATCTATGTTTAAATTTACTCAAAAAAGTCTCTATATTGCCAACTTCTTGGCATACTCAAACATATCCAAATCCCATCTGAAATAATAGCTTTTCAAAAGAGAAGCCCAATTGTCTGTATTCACGTCTAATTCACGTTTAGATATAGCTCTCTATACACTAGTTTAGCGTAGCTATCAATATAACCATCCTCACTATTAAGCTTTAGCCAGGTGACTGATCATGTCGTGTGGTCAATTCCACGCCCACCGAGTTCGCCAAGTCGCCCCTCCAAAGAACACAGGAGGGGAAACCCGAGAGTTGCAAAGAGGCTTTTTATGAACTCCTATGGGGCCGGACGGGTGGTAACCTCCGGACAAGAATTGAAATGGGGGTGTGGAGTCGTAGCTTATCCCCGCTTAGGATCACCGTGCCGGCAGGCCAATGACTGGGCCTACTTTCGGGCCTCTGGGTGCAATGAGGTCCTAGCTGGGGGTGTGGAGTCGTAGCTTATCCCCGCTTAGGATCACCGTGCCGGCAGGCCAATGACTGGGCCTACTTTCGGGCCTCTGGGTGCAATGAGGTCCTAGCTGGCTACCCCGACTCGCCACTCCACGGGGGTAGTCTGCGTTCGAGGGGAAGTGGGATGAAGGGCCACCCGCCCTAAGAAATCGGTGGCTCTGCGGACCGCCCTCTTTCTCCGAAGGGTCTAAGGCTGCGAGCGAGCACAACCACAAAGCTGAAATTATAAAGGGACTCATGACATACTTACTAGTGCCACGCGATCACTAGAAGTATTCGTTACCAATGGTATGGGGCCTGTGTGCGGTAGTTGTGACTCGATCGGTCCATTGGGTAAAGAAAAAAAGATAAAGATCCCGGACCGGTTTGCTGTTGCAAGAGAGCGGGGTTGGCGAATGCTCACTAGGATGAACACCCACCCTATTCCGTATCCCCAGGGCAGCCCAGACTGGGGTCCCTTCAGCTCACCCCTGCCTCCGGGTCCTGGCCACTCTACCGCTGGGCACTCAGCTTGCGTTGGACTGTTGCGAGATACCCTTTGAGAGACGGCGGTCCTCTTGTCTATGGCAGTGGGACCACCTGGGGTAGAGCTCGCCCACCGGATAGGAAAGAGTGCGATGGTCCACGGCTCCCCTGCGTGGCCCCATCAATGACTGGCACGGTCGTTACGCCGTCGGGCATGTGTGGCCCTAAGCGCTCGAAACACATGCCTCAACTGTGTCGTTGTCCCTATGTCCCCCCGCCCATGATGGCGAGACGGCAGACTCATGTTCCGACCGCAGATCGGTCAAGCAAGACCCTTCGGCCATCTGCGAGGACCTAGACACGTTGCCCTGGGGGCCCATTGGCCTGTGTCTGTGGCATAGAGCTCCATCACATTTTGCCGATCACGTCCGGTAACATTACCAGGGGCGCTGATCGTTTCCAGTTGCCACCTCGTGGAGGTATGTGTGGAGATCTTGGGCTACGCCTTGCCACCAGCCAAGCCCCCCGGCTCGGACACTGGTCGTAGCCTTCCTCACCCCGCAGATACCACTCTTTTCGGGGATTCGGGCTAGCGGCCCCAAAGCGTCGTCACGAAGCAACTATTAAGCTTTAGCCAGTACTTAACTATTCTAACGTTTCCTTCAAGAACTAAGGGGAACACTCCAAGCTATCCGTATACAAAGTTATGTGGAGTACTCTGATTCACGCATTAAACAGACTTAAGAAATTGCAAAATACTTTTTTCGAGCGCATTAACTTTACAGAATCCCCATACTTCGCATGAATAATTCAATAAGGGCATCACCAGAATAGTTTTATCTGCAGGTCCGGAGTGATCTCAGGATTTTCATTAAAGTGCATGTTCAGCCCAAACAGTGATCTCCTACCTTGTTCATCTAATGTCTGAATTCCGTGGGACAATGATACCGAACCAGAAAGGAAAAATCCTAGGTTTACAATAATTCATAACCTCCACGTGCTCTCCTTTGTAATATCATATGACCAACTTCCCTTTCCTCCCTCCTTTAAAAAAAAAAAAATCACTATCTTTGTCTTCTTCAGATTCACAGTTATTCCCCATTTATCGCAAATGCAACATCTTGGGTGCACAGTACAAATAAATAATGTCTCACTACAAACACTGAGTGCATGTAACTGTAGCCCATCAAAACCACTCTCATGTTATTTCATGCACAGCTACCCTTAACCTGTATCATAATGATGTATTACTATTAGGGCCAATGTGATAGACATCGTGTGTTTATCATCCGGTAAGAAAACACGATGTCATGCGCAGAACAGTCGGGACCTGGGACTGGAACACAAAATGTCGTGCGATTATCGCTGTAAGGGTTAATCTTAGTTAAAACAACAACAACAACAACAACAACAACAACAACAACAACAACAACAACAACAACAAATGGCCGACCAAATGAGGCTACGAGCATAATTTATCGTCAAAAGTTACGGTGAAACAACACAAACGCTTAGATAACGGTCTATGCTCTCACTTAGTTGAAATAGCGTCAGCCTTGCACAACTGGAAGTCTGAGATCCTGACTCTGTGCTGTTATGGCGTTTTAATGCGTTTTAAGGCCTAATGGAATGTTCAGGCAGGATAGTCCATCCATGTCGGATTGCAGTTTTTAAAGTCACCAAAAAAAAAAAAAAACCCCGAAAAAACCATAATCGATTTGAATATTAGCAATAGCTACCATACAGCAGACTGCGAGATAGACGGATGCGATTTTATTGTGTTTTTTAAATTTTATTTCCCCGAAATTGCCTTTTAAAAGCTAGGCAAGCTACAATCTCCTCATTCTTTATCCTTTGCTGAAAGTAACATGTTCAATACTGGAAATACACTTAATCAAACTGTCTCTGCAAACATACTTTTGTCTTGAGAACAGGTCAACGTAACGTGATACACTAGTGTAATAGTCAAGACAGTGCATCCATACACATTTCATTTCTTTCTCATAATGATGTGTGTTTGTATGGTAGCGTTTTATTGATAAAAATACCATTTGATTGATAAGAATATCACTGAACAACATATTTCTGTATACAATTATTTGTCATATTATAATGGCTGCTTTGAAGAAGAAATTGAAAGCTCAAAAACGAAGCTGTAATTTTGAATGACCTACAATCATTAAGTGACCTTGTAACTTTTCATGGACAAACAGGTACAGTCATAAATCCAGAAAGCACCACCACAAGCACCACGGCCAGCACTAGTGAGACAGATCACAAGATTAAGGTCACATTAAGAGTGAACGAGGGTTTGACCTGGACTCCAGCCTTCCAGAATGAATCTTCTGCAGATTATCAGAATTTGTGCAACAACTTGAATAACTGGGTGAGTCTATCATACAGTATGTTTTGTGTGTCCCCTGCATCAATCCTATGGAGGCACATATGTATGGTCTTTTCTGTTTTATCTCTTAGAATCATGATTACTAAGCTTATACAGATGTTTTCTGAATTTATGTTTGCACGCTCCTTGTATATCTCTACATTTATAGAGCCAGGTGTTTTCACCCCGCTTATGATTATTTCTCCATTGCTTTATATTTATGTTCTATTTACAGGTTTCCTACATATTTTCTTCGCATCCTTGTAAAGATTTTTGTTTCAGCGTTTTCCCACCTTCTCCATGTCTATCTCTTTTTTTTGTTCTTATTTATAAAAAAAATCACAAGCCGAATTTCTTTTATTTGTCTGTTTATAAAATTAGACTGATCAATACTTGTGTTTAGTAGCAAGAGAAAACAGGGCACACATGCAATTTCCTGTGGAAGTATTTGGAAAGTGTGCCAAGGTCACGGGTGGACAGTAGCCTTGCACATGTGATTTAGGAAACAATATTTAAATACATTGTTGTGAGTTTAGCATCCCTGTGTTGTAATGGCAGCATCTTTATAGTTGCAAGCTGATAGACCTTGGGTTTGATACTTGGTAGAGACAGTGAATTTTCTAGTGTAATTATTTTGGCCCTTCCTTTTAAATATATTTTACAGCATTTTGGTAACATCCCTGGTGACACACTTTTCTAGATATTATGTAACAGCTAAAACAAAAGTTATCAGACTATTGACAGTTCTTCACAACCCTCACCCTTAATTATGATGAAAATTAAACAATTCACTTTGCCACCCAGTAACAATGGAACTTGGTACTATTGGAAAGGGAATAGATTGCTATGTATGGAGAACCATACATTTTTGAAATATCCTTAATATTAAGTTATTGGCAGGTCTAATAAGGTCATTCCTAAAATCGCAATTTTAAGAAATGGGAATGTAAAGTTGGCATTGTACTAAGAGTTGTGTAAATTTATCGTAGACATTGAACCACTGCCAATTTTATTACAGCCAGAGTGGACAGATTACTTTTTATTTATTATATGCTTGCAGAAAATAGAAGTAACTTTGATCAATAGATTGAGGCTGAGGTTGATCAAGGTCTAGCATTGCCATCAGATCTAGAATCTAGATTCTTTTGGATTTCAGAACTAACAATAAAAACATTAAATCTGCCTTCAGAATGCCTTGTCAGAATGACTCCTTTAGTCCTCTCGGATCCTCAATCAAAATGCATGATTTTGCACAACAGATTTGGAAATGTCTGTTGAATTTGAAGAGAAAAATCATGACGAAGTTGATGTGGGAAACTGATGCGTCTTGCTGATTGAATTACTGTATGCGGGAAGTCCCCATTTATTGAGCGCGCGGTTTTTACTGTGACAACTGATACATTTCATTACAAAGATGCCAAAAATAGCTTTGCATCCATATATAACTGGCTGATATTCTTCTCGATGTATGGTCTGATAAAGGCTGACAACAATGTGCAATGTGAAAATAAAGTATACCATGTTTCGCGTTTCAGTGGGTGTGTTAATGGTTGCCCAAGAAATTGGGTCACTTCAATAAAGTGTAAAAAAAAAAATACAACATATCTATTGGTTGAATTTGTATACAAACTTTATGCATATATTCCAAAATGGATAAGAGACTGTCAATATGAAGAAACCTATAGTTATTTATTGCATGAAGTTCACCTACGATCCCGAATTTACCTTTTCCCCCAATATGTTGTTTGTGTATTCCGCCTGGTTTTCCTATGATGAACAAAGATATTGGTGAGTCATACTTGCTCAGGTGTTAGCTTGATATTTGATTTTGTATAATATGTTTCTAAATTGTTCTCTGCAGTTGGTAAATGCCCTGTATCAGTTCCCATACAGTAGCTTTAACATCACACAAGTCAGGTAAGTATATATATATATATATATATATAACTTGTGTCTAGCAGGTGTAATGCCTGGTTGAATATTTTGGTGGGGTTAAATTTCATAGTGTCTTTTAGTGTCTTTGGGAAATAGGAAGTGGTGAACATATACATGACAGCAGACAATTCAAATATATTCAAGATACATTTCTTTATCTAGGCTCTCAGGTCAAAATCTAATTTGAAACCCGTGTCCCCTTACGATGTATAACTTGTTAAATTGAATAACGATGTAACTGTGAAGAATCATTATTTAAATAATTTTTGTTCACATCATGGAGGTGCTCTTTAGAAAAGGGAAAAAAAATAAAAATCATTTTTTTAAAAACCTGATAATTCAATGGGCATTCATACTACTGGAGTAATTGAATTACTGTTTTTATTTGTATTCCCACTTTAGTGAGGGCAGTGTTGTTATTGACCTTGGCGTCATTTTTGGTGACCCTGTCCCTGAGCCTGAAGAAGTGAAGAGGGCATTAAAGACTGCAGCCATTTACTTCCCTTATGAATCTACAGTTTTAATAAATGTGTCTGGTGAGTGAATCTGTAATATTGCTTATTTCAGATATAAAAATGTATAAATAAGTTAGTTCGTTCTTAAATCAGATCTAAATTTTTTTTAAAAAGGCACTAAAGTGAAAATTGTAGTAATGAACAGAATTACTTTATTTTTTTATGAGACAGAAGATATTTAACTTTGATGAGAAGATTAAGAGCATGTGGATATAAGAGAGTGGTATTCAAATATTTGAACATAATAATGGTAATGTAAACGGTATACAGACATTTTCTTAATGTGTTTCATAACTAAAATTATTCATTCATTCTATGTCTATAAATACATTTTTATGTAACATTTTGGTCATGTGTTGGCTATTTTGAAGAAGAAATAACATTAAAAAAAAAAACGAAAACAAAAAAACCAAAAAAAAAACTGATAAAAAAAGGAGGAATTATGAATATTCTAAAATCGTTCATTGGCCCTGTGACTTTTTATGCACAAACAAAGTACAATTACAACTCCAGGAAGCAGTAGCACCACAATGGGTACAGCTACCACTGAGAGTAGCACAATATCTTCATTGAGTACAACTATAACGACAGAGAGAACCAATGAAAGTATGACCACAAACAGCACAACAATGGAACCATCTGTGAGTACAGAGGTTGAGAACATGACAGAGATGACCACAAGTACAAGCAGCAACAGCAGCAGCACAAGCACAACTGCCAGTACCAGTGAGACAAGTCACAAGATTAAGGTCACATTAATAGTAACTGAAGATCTGACTTGGACCCCAGCCTTCCAGGATGATTCTTCTGCAGATTATCATACGTTGTTCAACAACTTGAATAACTGGGTGAGACTATCGTAGAGTCTGCTTTGTGTGTCCATCACATCAATTCTATATATGTATTTATGTGTACGCTTTTGAATTTTCTGTTCAAGAACTTACAGTATTATCATTCCACTTATACAGACATTTTGGAGATTTTTCTTTGCAAACTTCTTGTTTGTCTCAAGTATTTTTAGAGCCACGTATTCTCAGTCCACTCATTATTATTTCTCCATCTCCATTGCTTTATATTTTTGTTTTTTTTTTCTTTTAAACAGGCCTCCTATTTTAGTTTATTTGCATCTTTCTACAGAATGTTATTTCAGCTTTTACTCACCTATTTCTTACTTTATCTTGTTTATGGAAATGTCACAAGCCTCTGCCCTTTTTCGTTTGTCCATTTGAAATAGTAAACTTATGAATATTATTAAAAATAATACAAACAAGTTATGTATGAAAACAAATGTGATAACCAAAGTGTTTGATAAGTAATGCGATGGTTGCATAATTTATGTCTTGATTGTTCTCTCCAGTTTGTAAATGGTCTTCATCAGTTTTCCTACACAGGCGTTGATATCACACACGTTAGGTAAGTACCTGTATGCATGTTTACCAGGTGAAACATTTGGTTAACTATTTTGGTGGGGCTAAATCTCATAGTTTCCATTGAGGTCGTTGGGGAATAAGGGGCTGGTGAAAATATATATGATAATAGAGAATTCAAGTTAAGATATATTTCTTTATCAAGTCTTTCAAATCACAATCGAGTTTGAAAATCATGTTGAAATACAACGTATATATATATATATATTTTAATTGAGATCTCTCCCACGCTGGGGAGAATGTTGCTCTCTTGCCATTATCATAATGAAGCCAGACAACCACTTCAGTGGCAAATGAATAATTTAATCCCTATATTAGCATATCTCATCATTGAGTTTGAATTTCACATCCTTCCTATTTGCAGCGACATCGAGTAAGCAACNACACACACACACACAAACATAAAAAAAAACCTCTCTAAGTGTAATCGTACAAAATAAAAGAACATTAAAAAGTCATATGTAATTTTAACTTGCTGACCAAGCGCTATGCAGCTTGCTGTCTGTGTGACCTAGTTTTACTAATTTTATAACGAGCGGCGCATATTGCCTGCTGCCTCCTGTCAGCTAACCGATGTAAACAAATCCTTTGTATTGGACTGTGGCACGTTGGATATATTATATACTATCACCGCATCACGTGGGTTAACATCTTTAGTCAGTCATAATAGTTTACGGTATTCCTTGAATTATTGCTGTTATTCGTGTTCCTATTTTAGTGAGGGCAGTGTTGCTATTGATCTCGGCGTCATCTTTGATGACCCTGTCCCTGACCCTAATGAAGTCATGAGGGCATTAAAGACTGCAGCCAGTTACTTCCCTTACGGATCCACAGTTTCAATAAGTTTGTCAGGTGAGTGAATCTGTGATGTTGCATAGTTCAGATAGACAACTTGAAAGATTTCCCTGTAGCTCTATATAAAAATAAAAATAAAAAAAGATATAAATGTATAAATAAGCCAGTCTATTCCGACATCAGAAACGTATTACAAAATAAAGCAAATAATAACTGAAAGAATGTCTGATCAGCAAAATTACTCCATTTGTCATGAAACATTAGAAATTTAACTTTCATGAATGGATGAGCAGGGTATTGATTGAACAAGAATGGTATCCAAATATTTACACAATATAAATGTTAAGTGAACTTTAATTTTTGAAAATAACTTTTATTGCAGATTTTTATTGAGAAAGAAAATATGTTTATTGTTATATCTCTTTATAAATATATTTCTTTATAATCTTATTTATCAAATTACAATGGCTGCTTTAATGAAGAAATTTAAGCTGTTAAATGAAGCTGTAATTTTAAATGATCTAAAATCATTAAATGGCCTTGTGTCATTTCATGCACAAACAGGTACAATCATAAATCCAGAAAGCAGCACCACAGACACCACGGCCAGCACTAATGAAACAGATCACAGGATTAAGGTCAGATTAAGAGTAACCGAAGGTTTGACCTGGACTTCAGCCTTTCAGAATGAATCTTCTGCAGATTATCAGAATTTATTCAACAACTCGATTAGCTGGGTAAGTCTATCATATAGTCTGCTTTGTGTATCTTCTGCATCAATCCTGTGGAAGCACTATGTATAATATTTTAAGACATCTCTCCCAGAATCATGATTACTAAGTTTAAACAGTCGTTTTCTGAATTTATGTATGTCTCTTCGTTGATAGAGCAAGGTGTTTTCATTGAACTGGTCATTATTTCACCATTGCTTTATACTTCTGTTCTGTTTACAGGTGTCCTACATAATATCTTCGTTTCTTTGAAAAGATGTTTGTTTCAGCTTTTTCCCACCCGTTCCATATCGCTATCTCTTTTCTTTTTTATAGAAATTTTACAAGCCCAATTTCTTTTCATGTGTCCGTTTGAAAATTATAGACTGATCAATATATTTGGCAGAAAGAGAAAGCAGGGCAGAAATGCAATTTTCTGTGGACCTTTCTGGAAAGTGTGCCAGTGTCACGGGTGGACAGTAGCCTTCTACATGGAATTTAGGGAACAACATTTACATAACATGTATTTAGGGACTAAATTGCTGTGAGTTTAGAACCTCTGTGTTATAATAGTAGCAAGTTCAGATTTGCAAGCTGAGAGGCTCTGGGTTTGATACTTGGTAAAAACAGTAAATTTTCTAGTGTGTGTGTGTGTGTTTTCCCTTTCTTTCAAAATTATTTCACAGCAACTTGGTAAACTCCCTGGTGACACAGCTAAAACAAACGTTATCAGACTATTGACCTTTCCTCACAACCCTAACCCTTAGTTATGATGAAAAATAAAGAATAATTTACCTTGCCACCCAGTACCATACAGGCATGGAGTATGTGGTACCTTGGGAAAGGGAATATTGCTATGTATGGAGAACATTACATTTTTATAAATATCTTTGCTATTGAGTTATTAACAGGTTAGATACGATCATTCCTACTAAAATCTCAATTTTAAGAAATAGGAGTTTAAAGTTGGCATTGTACTAAGAGTTGTAAAAACTCACAATAGACATTGTCCTATGCACCACTACCAATTTTATTATAACACCAGAGTGGACATATTATTTATTTTTCATTATATGGTTGCAGCGAAAAGAAGTAACTACCATTAATAGATTGAGGCTGAGGTGGATCAGGTTCTGGCATTGCCATTAGATCTAGAATATAGATTCTTTTGGTTTTCAGGACTAATAATAAAAACATTAAATTTGCTTTCATAATGTCTTGTCAGAATGATTCCTTTAGTCCTCTCACAATCTCAATTATAAAATGCATGATTTTACACAACATATTTGAGAATATATGTAAAATTTGAAGAGAAAAATCATGACAGAGTTGATGTGGGACACTGATTCCTCTTGCTGATTGAAATATGTGGGAAGTTCTAATTAATTAAATGCGCAATCAAAACCGATGCAAGGGCACCTGGTTTTATTACAAGGATGCCAAACATAGTTTTCCATCCATATATAACTGGGCGATGTTGTTCTTAATGCATGTTTTGTAAAAGGCTGACAACAATGTGCAATGCGAAAATGAAGAATACTATGTTACGCAGTCCGGTGGGTGTGTTAATGATTGCTCAAGAACGTGGGTCACTTCCTAAAAGTTAAAAGAAAAACAGAAACAAAAGAACCTATTTATCGGTTGAATTTGTACACAAACTGCATGCATACATTCGAAAATGGATAAAAGACTGTTAATATGAAGAATCCTAAAATTACATGAAAGTTCATCTGTGACCCAAAATTTACCTGTTTCTCAACTATACCGTTTGTATATTTCTCCCGGTTTTCCTGTGCTGCCGCACATATTATTTAAAAGAATGTTTAAAAATGGGCATACTAATAAATAGGTTTTTCAAAATTATTGGTGAGCCATACTTGCTCAGGAATTAGCTTGTTGTTTGATTTTGTATACTATGTTTCTTAATTTTTCTCTCCAGTTGGTAAGTGCCCTGAATCAGTTCCCATACAGTCGCTTTGACATCACACAAGTCAAGTTAGTATACATATAACTTGTGTCTAGCAGATGTAGTGCCTGATTGAATATTTTGGTGGGGTTAAATTTCATATTGTCCTTTAGTGTCTTTAAGAAATCGGAGGTGGTGAACATGAGAGCAAGACAATTCAAATATATTCAAAATAAATTTCTTTATTTAGCCTTTTATATCAAAATCTGACCTGAAACCGGTGTCCCCTTACGACGTATGACTTGTTAGATTGAATAAGAATGTAACTGTAAAGATTCATTATTTCAATAATATATTTGGTCACATCATTTAAGTGCTCTTTAGAAAAGGGGAAAAAAGTTTAAAAATAATTATTAAAAAAACCCTCAAAAAACCCTCTAAGGGCAATCACAACGCTGGAATAATTGAATTACTGTTGTTATTTGTATTCCTACTTTAGTGAGGGCAGTGTTGTTATTGACCTTGACGTCATCTTTGATGATCCTCTCCCTGAGCCTGATGAAGTGAAGAGGGCATTAGAGACTGCAGCCAGTTACTTCCCTTATGGATCCACTATTTTAATAAGTGTGTCTGGTTAGTGAATCTGTAATGTTGCTTATTTCAGATATAAAAATGTATAAATAAGTTGGTTCATTCTTATATCAGATCTGGATTAAACAATAAAGCCAATAAACTTTGAAAATTGTTGTAATGGACAAAATTACTTAATTTGTCACGAGACAGACGAAATTTAACTTTGATGAGAAGATTAAGAGCATATGGATACAAAAGAATGGTATCCAAGTACTTGAACATAATAATGGTAATGTAAACTGTGAGTATTGAACATACATTTTCCTACTGTGTTTCATAGATACACCGTTTCATTTATTCTATGTCTGTAATACATTTCTTGTAACATTGTCTTTGGTCATGTGTTTGCTATTTTCAAGCACAAATGAAAAAAACAACAACAACAACAAAAAACTGAAAAATGAAGCTGTAGGGCCAGGACATTAAAGATAGTACATACTAACAATCTAAGATGCGGGTTTTTGGTTGTTGTTGTTGTTGTTGTTGGTGTTGTTGTATTCAGGAGATTGAGTTCATACCAGACAGAGGAATTGTAAAACGAATAAGGGAAATAGTTAATAAATGTCAACATCTAGAGACACTAGCGTTACTTCCCCGGTTAATAGGATTACCCTTCACAAACCAACCCCGAAGTGTCATCTAAACGGAGCGGGACTTAAAACTGATAAGTGTGCTGCTATTTAAATCGCCAACTCGACCATTCCCTTATTTGTTGAGGTTGTTGGAGGCTTTTTTTTTCTTTGTTTTTTGTTATTGTTGTTTTATTTGTTATTTTCTGCAAATGCAGACTGCGCAGCAGGATGGTATAACACCAGTTGTGATCAGGAATGTGGCAGAAATTGTGGAGGGGACCATTCATGTGATCGGCTGACCGGAAGGTGTGAATGTGAGTGTACCACGGATCTTTAAAAACAATACCTAGGCTGTATTTGAGAGGTGAAGCGATTATTTTGTTGGCGAAACCAGAATACAATGTGTTAGCAGAAAAGCGGGAATAAAACAAAACAAAACAAAAACAACCTAACGACATGCAGACGATGAAGATGGCGAACCAATTTAATAGACATGAAAAGAGGAACAGAAAACATGACTTGTTTATGGCAAAGGGCAGGTAATAAATTTCTAAACAGAATCGTACGCCACGGCTGATCTGATTATGGATCCAACAATAGTTTCCTCTTAGACATATATGATTTGCATGAACTGAGAACAACACCAGCAACGTGGGAAATTTAATATCTCGTGGTTTCCCTACCAATACGACGCATGCGTGTGTGTGTGTGTGTGTGTGTGTGTGTGTGTGTGTGTGTGTGTGTGTGTGTGTGTGTGTGTGTGTGTGTGTGTGTGTGTGTGTGTGAATCAAGGCCTGGCTCAAGATCTCCTCAGATACCTCCACGAGGTAGCAACTGGAAAAGATCAGCGCTCCTGGTTAGTGTTACCGGACGTGATCGGCAAAATTGTGTAGCGGCTCTATGCCACAGATACAGGCCAATCGGCAATCGGGGCAGCGTATCTAGGTCCTCGCAGATGGCTGAAGGGTCTTGCTTCACCAATGGAGTCTGCCGTCTCGCCATCATGGGCGGGGGAGGGGGGGGGGCNGGGGGGGAATATAGGGACAACGACACAGTTGAGGCATGTGTTTTGAGCGCTTAGGGCCACACATGCCCGGCGATGCGATGTAATGACAGTGCCAGTCATTGATGGGCTGTGCAGGGGAGGAACGAACCATCACACTCTTTTCTCTCTAATTGGCGAGCTCTACCCCAGGTGGTCCAACTGCCATAGACAGGAGGACCGACGTCTCTCAAAGGGTATCTCGCAACAGTCCAATGCAAGTTGAGTGCCCAGCGGTAGAGTGGCCAGGCCCCGGAGGCAGGGGTGAACTGAAGGGACAGCAGCCTGGGCTGCCCTCGGGATACGGAATAGGTCATCCAGTGAGCATTCGCCACCCCCGCTCTCTTGCAACAGCAAACGGGTCCGGGATCTTTATCTTTTTTCTTTACCCAATGGACCGGTCGAGTCACAACTACCGCACGCAGGCCCCATACCATTGGTAACGTATACTTCTGGTGACAGCGTGGCACTCGTAGTACGTCATGGATTCCTTTGTAGTTTCAGCTTTGTGATTGTGCTTGCTAGTAGCTTAGACCCTTCGGGGGACAGGAGCTTCCCGCAGAGCCACCTATTTCTTAGGGCGGGTGGCCCTTCATCCCTCGTCCCCTCGAACGCAGACTACCCCCGTGGAGTGGCTAGCCGGGGTAGCCAGCTAGGACCTCATTGCACCTAGAGGCCCGAAAATAGGCCCAGTCATTGGCCTGCCGGCCATTTCAATCTGGCCGGAGGATATCACCCGTCCAGCCCCAGGAGTTTATAAAAAGCCTCTTTGCAACTCTAGGGTTCCCCCTCCTGTGTTCTTTGGAGGGGTGACTTGGCGAACTCGGTGGGCGTGGAATTGACCACACAAAATGCTCTGATACCAGACTATACTTGTCAGTAAGACATCTTTTCCAAATTCGAATACCATTGGCTGGCCCATTAGAGGGCGAAAACAGACCAATTTGGGATTATTCTTTTCCATTTCTTAAACCTGAACTGCACATTATGTTCAGAGCGTGTGCCATATGACATGCAGAGTAGGAACTATGACTGTGATTTGATGGAGACTATCTGCCCCGCCTGAAAATCCAAATCTATGTACAAGTTAACTCGGGGGAAATATTTTCACAGGAATATGTTAAGATGGGGCTCTGAAGAGAGTTGAAAGCCCTACTAGAATCAAGCTATTATTGTTATAACGACAACACTAGAAGTCAACAATTAATAACAAACATTAAATACATCCCAAAAAGAAAAGGGCACGTGAGATTAAAATTAAAAAAAAAAGGGCAGTAGAGGTCGATCAAGTACAACATTCAGATAAAAAGAATGTAAAAATGCGAATTAATATGTTTTCCCAAAACCGTTATTATTATATCATTTGTTTTGTTTTTATTGCAGTTTGCACGGCAGGCAAGCATGGGGATCAATGTGATTTACCGTGTAGCCCGACTTGTGGAGGTGATGGATCTTGTGGTCGGTATAGTGAGATCTGTAACCATGGATGCCATGCTGGATACGCTGGCAGTAAATGTGAAGGTATTGAGAAAACTAATATCTTTCTCATCTGTAATATTTCCACCTGTTAATTCCAGAATTGTGTATTTCATAATATTGAAGGATCCCATATTAAATTGGTGCATACAAATACAGTGGTGTTATTGTCTCACCGTGTCTCCCCACTTTTGTGAACGTCCATTGCATAGGAACATTAAGAAATGCAACATCGAAAGTAAACAACAACAACAACAACAACAACAACAACAACAAACACAGCTGTCTGACGGAGTAAAATGTGAGGTTTAATGTTTGGAGTATACGCATCTTTCCTCCCNTCCCGGACCCCAAAAAAAATGTAAATACATTAAGAGACAAAAATATTTGATAGTTCTTACAAGCTTTATGGATCCACGTGCTATTCTTTTGTCAGAATAATATTTATATCAATAAAGGACGTTCTGGGACAATTTTTTTTTAACGCACACCAGACCGTTTTCCAAAGAATGCACTTACATATTCAGAAAATAGTTAGGCTGCACTCAGTAAAAATAATGACGTTTTGGGAAAGTCTTATCAGAGGCACCTATCATCAGATCTAATCCCTATTTATCTACCTTCGTTCCTATCTACTGAACTACCCAGAGGCGTAGCGAGGGTGATTTGTTTGGTAATCTAGCACTTACATCTAACCAGCATTGGGGNGGGGGGGGGGGACAAGATTTAGATACATTTATTTTTAGTTTGCTCATTTCGATTGCAAACAAATACACCCGCAAAGTCGCCTAAAACCAGCACTGTTGTCGGTATTCGTGTAAAAATAAGGCAAAAAAAAAAAGAAAAAAGCTTCCAGTCTCCCTCAAGACCGTCACCTCAAAGTACGGTATTCAAAATGGTGTAAAAAATATCATGTACAGTATCATAATAAAGTTGTCGTCAAGAAGCGTTGACACCAATCAAACAGAGCAGGACGAGACACTTAATGTAAAAGGTATTGAGGTCTCTTTTCTTGCTCCCACTAAAAGAAGCTGTAAGGTTAATGGTCTTAGAAATTATTCATGTTTATGCAAAATGAACTAATGCTGTTGTGATCATCATGAGCTCTGCAATATTTTAATGTTTACGGCGCCGTTTTCTCTAGTCCTCGGGAGAAAAATAAAAGGAAGAAAAAACTCTGGGACAGGGTTGCCAAATTTGGTTCTCTCGGAACCAATTACGGTATCAGATTTTTGGCTATAATTAAAGTACGTAGTTCTCAAATAACTGATTGGCTCTTTGGTTCATTTTTAACTCTAACCGACTGTACATCAATAGCTCCTAATTTCGTTTAGAAACACTTTTAGTTTACGTTTACTTCCATCAAACTGCTTGTTACCGGTACTTCTGTCGCCAGATGAGCACGAATTAAGGATCAATCTAAAAAAAATGTTTCCATTTATAGGTCAGATCTTACATTGCTCTAACATCTGTAGAAATAGAAATGTTTATGGTAAGTATAATATCAGTATATATCCATTACAAACATAAGTCGTCATTACTTTCTGATCTTATGTCAAATCTTGACCCAGGCCGCCATTCGGTGCTATATTTTGGTACGTTTTCGGTTGTGATTTGGCCCCCGTTTGATGAAAACTGGCAACTGAGTTCTTGACGTCGTTCGCGGCACGTCAAAAAAAAAAATGGGGGGAGTGGGATGGGAATGCAGTCTCTCTCAGATTACTGACCTCTTTTTTTAAATGGTTTTTCTATTGACGTTTTCTTCGAATGCAATACACTGTGCGTATGGGGCTGGAGAATCTGCGAGACGAGTACCGGGTCACAGATTAGTACTGCAAAAAACTTAAGTAGTGCTGACAAGATTGTACGCCAACGCTTGTAAATGTTACGCAAGTGTAATACATGTAAAACGATGAAGGTATTTGATCATTTTAGAAAGTACTTAGCATTAGTAAAAGTGTATTAGATGGAAACTATATGATGAATGTATAATGGCTATTATGAACTGGTAATCTCAGATTCATAGATGACATGGACGCTACGCCCCTGCCTGAAATGTCAGGTTACTTTGTACTTATTAAATGCTTTCCTCTACACTCATTCAATAATTTGTGATCACATGCAGTGGAATGCTATTGTTATGTGTTTGCTCATCTGCGCTTCTTTAAATTTCAGTTTGTTCGGATGGTTGGTTTGGCTCCACTTGTCAGTACCAGTGCCACTGCGCAAGCACTTCCTGTGATAAATCGACCGGCCAATGCTCTTCCTCACCATGTGTCAAAGGATGGTTTGGTTCCAGTTGTCAATCCAAGTGTTACTGTACGGGCGATAACTGTGACCTGGCGAACGGAGCGTGCACTAGTGGCTCACAATGTATCAGTGGATGGTTCGGCTCTCACTGTCAATACAAATGTCACTGTACTGATGGCAGCTGCAACAGTCAGACTGGAGAGTGTAATGCTGGATCAAGATGTGCTAGTGGATGGTTTGGCCCCGCTTGTCAGTATGGTGAGTTCTATCGTGGTGTGTGTGTGTGTGTGTGTGTGTGTGTGTGTGTGTGTGTGTGTGTGTGTGTTGTTGTTGTTTTTTTGTTTTTGTTTTTTTTTTGTTTGTTTTTGTTTAATAATAATACTGATAACAAGAAATCTTATATTATAAAAAAAACTCGTGAAATTTTGTAACAACTATATCTCGACTATTTGTGCACCAACCATACACCTTCCTTTTGGTCTGAAGGTGTTTCTTTTGATAATTTCTTGGCCTTAAACGGTCCGTAAGTATTATTTTGATATTTACGAAAACTTCCTTTGTTTCGTGAATACTATCCCAGTTTGGTATTTTTAAATGGACCATACGTCACTGGTTTTCACTGTTCACCGCTGAAATGAAATGTTTACTTCCCGTCCCCGAAGTTGAAACCGAGCATTTGTATCAGATGCCGGTCGAAAATATGTACATAGCACAGTCGATTGCTAGAGTGAACATAATCATCGAAACGAAAAGGAGCAGAATCAATAGAATGAACATGCCTCTGGCCCTGTGAACCACCAGTGCGAATACTGGTGCTTTCCGATAGAAAGATGCAAGTCGTAGACTTGGCCGTGCCAACAGCCAAATAACGCTTCATCCCTTGCACATCGTGGGGATTAATTTCTCCACTGATTTCATCATGTGTAAGTCACAAACCGACCATATCTGGTCCTTTTTTTTTCTTCACAAATTGATGGGCATCGCTGTTCCTGATTGTCTCAGAAATAGTCTATGTAGATAATGGATTTTCTCATATCCATTTTTTAAAAATTGACGCTTATGCTCATGACGTCACTACTATTGTGGTGTCTGCAGCCAAATTGGTGTTTTGAGGCCAAATTCTTCAAATGTGGCGGGTTTTAGAGAGGGTGGCTTTGAGAAAAATCAGTAATTTTTAGTCTTTTTTTGTTTTTTTTTGTTTTTCAGCTTAACCGATAAATTTACACACAATGACGTGTTTGAGCACAAAACGTACAAAAAGAGGAGCGGTGTCAGTGTGGTAGATGTAGTTTGGTCGTTTGCTTCGCACGATAACGCCGCAAATTTGCGGGTGCTTTCACTAGTGACAATAAAAAAAAAAAAGTAGTTCTACTTCAAAGCGTCTCACCCTCGAAAAGCACAAGGCGCTTTGCAGTGCATACACTGCTTTCGGACATATAATTACATACGTTATACATGTTCAAACATAAGCACTTTACATTAGAGACATACAGCATAAAAAAACAACATTTCAATAAGAGACGATAATTTTAAATCTGAGATTGCTATACAACCAATGCTAAAAAATGTGGCTAACATGAAAGTGAACATAGTAAACATTAATTTATTGTACGTAGCTGTATACGTTATTGGCAAAGTAGACTCTTTGACAAGTAGTGTATCAACTGACGAACAGATGGACAGACATAATGGAAGGACAGACTGATATATGAACGGGTGGACGGGGGGACGGATGGACGTGAAGACCGAATAGACGTACGGCCGGACGGACAGACGGATGGATGGATAGATAGATGACGGATACATGAATGGATGGTGGATGGATGGTGGATGAATGGATGGATGGATGGATCGGTGGATGGGTGGATGGATGGATGGGTGGATGGGTGGATGGATGGGTATGGGTGGATGGATGGATGGATGGATGGATGGATGGATGGATGGATGGATGGATGGATGTCCTTTATTTTGGATTTTTGCCCGTTCTCATTTTATGATCAGAGGCTTGATTCCTTTTCGTTATGATCAATAATTTGATTAGTGACTTATCGTGCAGATCCAATCAAGTCTTGGTAAATCATATGAGGCATGGCCTTATGTTTTTGGTTTATTATCTGGTATGTTCATATTATGTCGTACCACTTGCTTTGGAGCGCCACTCAAATTAAGACTACGTGTTCTCCTTTTGGCGTTCCATTCCTGTAACACATTTAATATTGAACATACTTTGCACAGTTGCCTTCGGCAATGCTAAATGTACTCTCACGTACGATAAAAACACCTTTCTTACATCAATTTCAGAGGACTTGGCTTCAACACAGTCTACAACATCTACCCTATTGCCATTGTTTGATGGTGATGACAATACTTGTAACAATGGCCAGGGTTTCAATACAGTAACCGTGACTTTGAAAGACCCGTTTTCTTTCACCTGGCTGAGATTAAATTCCAAAAATCCAAGTATGTGAAAGGATGTCATGTTGTTGTTGTGGTTGTCATTACTGTAGTTTGTTGGTTTGTTGGTGTTGTTGCTGTTGTTGTTGTTGTTGTTTTCTTTTTTTTTTTCCTTCTTCTTCTTCTTCTTCTTCTTCTTCCTCTACTTCTTTTTTCTTCTGCTGCTGCTTCACCATTCTATTTATTCTTCCGTTTTTTTTCGTCTTCTTCTTCTTCTTCCCTTTTCTTCTTTCTTTTCTTCCTCCTTCCTTTCTTCATCTTTTTCCTCTTTAATCATTCAAGTCCAACATACAGAGGTAAAGAGTGTATATATGTAGATTTATTTTCAACAGCTTGACAACACAATTTACCGGCTGGAATTTTAAATTCCTTATCATAAAATATAGCAATCTGACCCCAAATACTGCACTTAAAGGAAGAGTCCAGCCTGTATATCCTGCTCCTTACCTCTGCGTTATTTTCGTTTTGATGACATTAGAGTTGTAGCGCTGGAGATTTTAAAGCTGTGCAGACTCGCACACCAGGACAAACTATAGATTCCCATGTTTGTTTGTTATTACCAACAAATGTTTTTCTAGATTCCGTGTGTTTTGACATGGTGCATGAAGACGCATACTTTATGGTTTGAAAACAACAACAACGACAACAACAACAACAACAACAACATCAACAACAACAACAACAATAAAACACACACACACACACACACACACACACACACACACACAACACACACACACACACACACACACACACACAAACCAACTAAACAACGATCAAACAAAAGGAGGAGATACATTGTATCAGATAATGGAAGGCATGTGACAATACCGAAACCGTTTACCCTCTATGGTTAGATTAATGTTACTTGCGCTGCGGATCACATTCATAACCACACGATTTTCGTTGTATTACCCAAAATTAAATGACAAAATGCCAGTGTGCCGCAATAAATTTATACTAGCATTACCGACTGGGTCCCGATCAGGTACCATATCCACTTCATCCCCATATTATGGTTGCTTCACTTTCGTTAATAAAGACGCTTACTTTAGAGGTCTCTACACAGCCTACATCTACCTTATTCCCCAACTTTGATGGTAATGACACCACTTGTAACAATGGGCATGGTTATAAATTTCTAAGTTCCCCTCAAAGGAACTTTGAGAGACATGCGTGTGCATGTCAAAAAAAAAAATGTTTCGATTTTCCAGTACTTTTTCTCTCTAAGAATTGACCATGGTGTCTACAGAACCAAATCTGCAAATACAGAGCATGATTCTGTTACCGCCAAATAGTGTTTTATGACGCCATAAAAAGGGGTTATAGGGACCAAGATTTGGTCCTTGGGTCAAGAGTTATTCTCCTTGCCTGAGCAGCAGAGGTTTATGGCAAAGATGATGACTTCACTTTAAGTTCCAGCAGCTACAGACACCTCTTCCCGCCAGTGTATTACTCAGCTTTTAATTTAGATTCTAGTCATTCAAATTCAAAAGTTTAGATGTACCATGTGAGTCAAGTAAAGTATTCTGCATTTTCATTGCCTCAGCATTATTTTGGTTGACACATCAGCTGCTTAAAGTAGAATAACATATTCGTACCGACAATCATCAGCCGTCCAAAGAGCATTGGCTAGACAGCTTGGCTGCGCGGCTATAACGTATTTGACATAAGTTTATGGCCGCGATATGTGCAATAGGTGTGAGGATTGGAATCTTGCAAAATGGAACTGTGGGGGCTGTTTAGAGCAAGCAAAAGCGTTACATCGTTTTGATAGACACTGGAACGATTGTTTTATTCGAATGATAGGGCATCATAATAATATGGTTTCACACTGTTTTTGGGACGATTCAATATCTCTTTAAGAATGTATACATACATACACGGCAAGATTGCAAACGTTGGTCTCTCTGCAACGTATAATCTGTCCTTTTTTAAATCCCAATTAATGACGACAGGGCTCATTTATAAACTTGTTTTTAGATGCTACCAGATTATTACGTTTACAATTACCTTCTGCGTCAACATCGTTTATAACAGCTTTTTACATTAGTCGACAACACAGTGGAAACGTTGTGCTATGAGACTTGATTTCTATATTCCAAGCTTCATGATCTATTAAACAAGATAAGTGATAATATGTAAATTTTATCAGCAGGAATAATTTTTGAAAGTCGACTTTTTTGTTTGCCTATTTATCTGTTTGTTTGCTAGTCTGTTTGCTCGTTGGCTCCTTTCTTTGTTAGGTTTTATATCAGATTTCATTTTTGTCAACCATAGCTACACTCCATAACATTCAAGTGAAGTTCAACAGCGGAATGAGCTGTACCAATATGAAAAGTGCGAAGGTGGACAGCAACACAAGGGACATACACTGTCAACTCAACTATAAAGTTTCAGGGGTGATTCTCGAAGGGGGCGGTGTCAAGAACCTCTGCTCTGTTTATATCAGCGGAGGTGAGTCTTTGCTAGTAATCTATATTATGGTTAAGAGAGCGAGAGAGAGAGAGAGAGAGAGAGAGAGAGAGAGAGACAGACAGACAGACAGACAGACAGACAGAGACAGACGGACAGACAGACAGACAGACGTACTTTAGTAACATCCATAGACTTCGCCATGGAGTGATTGGATAAGGACTACATGCAAGAATATTGCAAAGACTGCACTCTTGGAAGAGTCATGCATCTTTAGCGACCACATTATTTTCCAAGAATACCATCCTGTATTATTGTACATACTAAAAGAGGTCAAGCCACGACTGGTACGTTGCAATGCAAATTTACTATGATGCATTTTATGAATATAATATATATATCAGACCAGAGTGATACCCATGTCCTTTTAAGGATACAGTTTGGTGTCTGTATTCATTCAAAGTACCCAGCCTAAGAATATAATTAGAAAAGAGCATTCTGTACTAGGACTGTTCATATTCACTGTCACTAACCCTTTTTAATCAACATTTATACTGAAGAACATTTCCTCGCCTAACTACATTTTATAAGACTATTGTTGTAAAAAAAAAAAATAAAAATCCAACGTTATGCTTCGAAAAGTCATTCAATATTACTTGGAGACCTAGATCTAGCCAGAAAGCCATCACGAGCAAGTGTACCCGTTTTAGAAGTAAGCGCAAAGAGTACTCTTAACAACACAGTATTGAGTAAAGGCACACATGCAGCCTTACACAAGTGATTGGGTGGTTCATAATTTCAATATACAAGGGCTGTCCTAGAGACACTAGGTTGTGCATAAACGTAAAGAAATCGACGGTCAATAGTAGTGATTTAGTTGTTAATGAGTGCGGTAGCTGTCTATATCTTTATATGTTTTTGTATGTTTCATGATTAATCCGTACATTCGCTTAATGTTTAATGTAAAACTCGTAAACATTTTTCCCCAGGCCGTAACATCGCCCTTAAACAAGCAACAGAACAATCAAGTATTTATAACGATGACAAAGGTAAATCACTCTCTTCTAATGCTGTGGATGGCAACGCAGATGGTGATTGGAGTGAAGGAAGTTGTACACACACTTCAGGAAGTGAGAGTCCACAGTGGTCCGTTAGGTTTCCACAGCCCCAAATGCTAAACAGATATGTCTTGTACAACAGACAGGATAGTAGTAAGTCCTTCTTATCTGTTTATTTTCTCTCTGCCTGTCGGCTTCTTTGCCTGCCTGTCTGTCTATGTATCCGCCTGTCTGTCCACCCGTTTATCCGTCTTCCTGTCTGTCTGTCTGTCTGTCTGCCTGCCTGCCTGCCTGTCTGTCTGTCTGCCTGCCTGCCTGTCTGTCTGTCTGTCTGTCTGTCTGTCTGTCTGTCTGTCTGTCTGTCTGTCTGTCATATTAATCAGCGTATCAACGCATCTGCTCCCATTTGTGTGTTCGTTTGATTTCTTTTTTATTTCGTGGTCTATCAGTCCGATCCCTCACTCCTTCCCCAACCCCGTATCTTTTGTTCCCCAAAGTACTCTCTGATACATATTCTTAACATGGTAATATATTATTATGTATTATGTCAGGTACCGCCGATCGTCTTCAAGGTTTTGAGTTGACAAGCTATGATGAGAATGACGCTCAAGTGTTTCACTACAAGGATGGGAGTGGAGCAGTCCAATCCATATACAGCATTACAATTGCTTTCAACACTTCCCCCATTTCACGGGTTACTGTTCAGGGTTTCCAACGTGACAACATTCTGACAGTTTGTGAGTTTGAAGCGTATGGAGGTAGGTCAAGTAATGCTCGATACTGTGGTTTTATTAATAAACGTGCCTATACCTCTCTAGTTCTGTCTAGTTCACACCTTATACAAATGCAGTCAGCATATTAATGATCAGAGATGATTGATAATAAATACTATTGCTCAGTTATATATCTATCTGAAACCAATTCCATACTACCGCAGGGTAGCATTCATTTGATTTCATAGAACTTCTGCGCTCATCACCCTAAATTTAGTTGAAATACTAAAATGACACATGCCACAACCGTTTTTTTTTTAAAAAATTATATTTGAAGCGTTGGTCATGTTACTAAGTGGCAATTCATAATCAATTTGAGTAATTAGAAATTATAATAGATAGACAGGTAAAACCACGTAAACTACCACACCGTGATTTGAAACTCAATTTCTAAAAGGGCTGCCTGTAACCTTTCTTGTTTTATTTAGATAAATTACTGGATCTCAACTCCAGAATAAATACGGGTGCATTTTTAAAGAATGGCAAGGAGATGACAATAGTAAACTACCCACCGGAGTAGATTTGGACGAATTACTAATCCCCCCCCCCCC
>JAWQUT010000890.1:81307-95415 GCA_033807755.1 Ellobium chinense
CCCCCACACACACACACATACACACACGTATATTTGCTAAATTAATAAAGAGCATATCTCAGGAGGGTCATGATTAGGTTTAAAAGATAGTCAATGTACACTTTAGTTTCTGTATAATATCTATCTCTCAAGCGTTTCACTATGCAAACTTACCGTGTATGTCAAATATAAAACACAACACTGAGGAATTAGCAAAAGAGATCGTCGAAGATCGCCGAAGATATCATTGCGTGTCATATACAGGCGCCATCTGCTTAAAGAAATCTAGAGTCGTTACAGACGATTTCTAAACTTCAGCAGCCTAATTATCAACATCTTCCATGGAGCTGTTAAAATTAACATTTGAAAGATGTTCACGAAGGTTCAGAGATTTTCAAGTTACAAGTATTACACTTATGATAACATCACTTTTGAAAATACAACTTTTTACAAGCGAAAAGAAAACACAAACTAACAGTTAACTTCCGTTTTGTGGATAGAAGCACACTGGATACCTAAAACCTGCCTGTGCAACCTATTTGCTTATGTCTTCGACCGAAGGGTTGCTGTCAATGTTACCTGAAGCAGTACTATACAACGTTTACTTGTTCAGGATAATAGCTTATAAATAACTTAGAGGAAACAAAAAATGTCATTCAAATGCCTTTTTTTCCCCGTAGGCGATCAATACAGCGATCTTAGAGACGGTATTTAGTTTTGTTTTTTTTTTGCCAGGTAAGGAGTCTCGCAGTTTGAACTTCCTTGTGTAAATTTAGACATTTTAGCAAATAAAATGTCAGTAGATAAAGTTAGTTGATGCGTAGATGGAAAATGCATTGTATTTTACCTATTTTTTTTACGTGAACAGTTGCAATCAGCGTCCCAGAAACATTTTTTGTGAAACGTATTCTTCGGTTTTTTTTTTGTTTTCTTTGTTGTTGTTGTTGTTTTGAGGGATAAAATGACCACTGGTCAGAGTTAGTCACTTCAGATTAATGTATCATATTGAATTTCTATTAGGTCACACTGTTTTGTGTTCGAGTTTCTAAGCAAACCGGTAAATTATATCACTAGGTTCAGTATTGTTATAGACATCTAGTGCTGGTCTTGTAATGGTTATTTATTTGGCCACTCACATGCCCAAATCAGTCAGATGGACATTTATTCCTGAATCAAAATACTATTGTTAATGATGATCTGTGGCGTCTAACAGTTCCTGGGATCTCCGACGGAAGCTTCCTATTTGTATTTGTTTAGTATGGAATTGTATTTCTGCACACATTGTAAATGGACACTTTGATTACTTACAACGCGGCATATCACATCAGATGCAACCTGCTCAGGTTATCATCATTAATATATTAACAATAAGCTGCATGATGCACTTAAAAAAAGCCGATACTTTGAAGAAGATTATGACTTCTTCAGCGTGGAAATTACTGATCATTCCAACGTTCTTCCCCCTAAATATATAGATATATATTCGAGGGGTGCCTGCGCAAAGACCTTATCTCTCTTATATANTTGTATCGAGCACAGTATCGAGCTTGGAATACATTTAACCCGTACTCAGGGCCCCAGATACGATAAACCGCTGTTTACTATACTCCTACTCCAAAATGCTTACATCAACCACTTTATCACCAGTCTATAAATACTCAACTCAAAAGATGTATGTCGAAATCCATAGCTCCGGCATTGTTACAATGTTATTAGAGCTAAAAACTTTACTCAAATAGCAGGGGCGTAGCCAGAGTGGGTTTTTTTTTTTTTGTAGTCTAATACTTACATCCAACCAGCTGTCTAAAATCTTCATTAACCGACTGAGGTTAAGATGGCATATTCATTTCACAAATCTGGTATTTGGCTCCGAAACAGACACGTTTGGCAGCCTCGAAAAAAAACAAAAAAAAAACACCAAAAAAACCGGGGAAACCGTCGACGGAAACGATATTGCCGCAATAATATAAAAAAAACAACAACAGAGGGTACTTTAATTTTTACCTCAGACTACTAGATCTAGCCACAATTGTTTTTTTCCTCGTGGCACAGCCCTTGAATGCAATGTCTTGTGCATATAAAAGCGATGATTCTGTAAAACAGGGGATGTGTTTTTCCTTTGTTTTATTTTGTTTAATTAGACTAATCACGTTTTTTTTCTTTTTTTTTTCAAAGTTTGTTGCAGTAGTCCCCTTGCACGCAGTTATGGATCTTACAAATTAATGCAGCGCAGTTTTACGGATGTGCCAGGCCGTCTCAAATGAGCCTTAGCCAGAACAATAAATGGGCTGTCCCTATTGCACGATTCAAGATGTTCAATCCCAGGATACATACGTTTAATAACGAATAAGTAGACAAATAACCAACATAATGAAGATCTTTAGATAGTATCGACTTACGTCGATTGTTTGCTATGTATATATAAAATGCAGTGCCCTCAGGGGATCAGTGTTGCTTTTAAATTTACATCTTTTATGTTATTGTTATTTGTTTATGCTGTTGTCTTTTGTTATTATTTTGTAATAATTTTTGGATATGCATATGCCATGTTCTCATGAGCTTTTAAACTTCCCCTGAATCTTGAATGTTGAACTGCCATATTGCCATACGTTAGTTCATCAGGCTAAGATATCTGCGCAAAGGGATCTGAATGATCTAACGAAGTGGCCTACTGTGATAGGCCTGTTCGTCGTAGACCAATAAAAGAAAAAAAAAAGGCCGCTATGCATTTGCTCTACTACAAAACTAATTCAAATTTGACTAAATCCTTCACTCATATTAAAAATCTCATCATGCACAACATGAATAAGGTAGAAAAAAAAGTGTATGTTGAGAGTTTTGCCGAATAGCCGGTTCGTCACGACGGCGACGCTTAGAAACATTCGTTCAGGTGGCCAATATCACAACAAACAGTAATCGTTGAGGAAGAGATATAATTTTTCGTTATGTACCTGACACGCAAGTATTGCTATGCCATCTTAGAGAGAAAGGAATGCTATATTTTAACACACACGGGACAACGTCGACTCTCACCGATTATATAGTAGTCGCTAAGCATCGCTTATATAAAAACATAATTAAAACAATTCGTAGCGAAATAACATACATTTGAGTCATTGCTGAACTTTTTTCTGTCGCTGTTACTGCATAAACTTTCATCTCGTGTTACGACTGAAACCAGACATCGAAGAAAACTCTTTCTGACAAATTAATAATGTATAATACTGTAATGGGTCTAAAAAGTCGTAAAAGCAAGAACGAAAATCAGTATGGCACATGTCCAAGTACACATGCCCATGTGCCAAGAAAAAGATAAAACAATTATGGTCATGGGTTTGGGGGTGGGGAGGGGGGGGGGAGGTGTTAACCTTAAAGCCTAAATTCGCCATAGTATCTAGACTAGAATATATTTTACGCCCCTGGGTTTACGACACTTAAGCCTGGTCGGCTAGAAAAAAAAAGATATAATAATTTCGACCGTAGATTGAGTTACAGTGATATATCTGAGAACTTGAGCAGTAACGATGGTACAGTATCTATTCCACTGTAAGAAGTAGGCCAACTCTCCATGTTGAACACTACGAAGGGTACATTCAGCACCGATACACTAACGTAATTCTTACGAAGGTACTAAGGCACTAAGATCACATCGTTAATCCGCAAACTCTCAGTTGCTTGATCGAAAACAGTCTCGTATAATTTAAATGTTATCACATCATGCTTCAAACACTTGACAAGACTAGACTAAATTTACTTGCTCGATCCGAAAACACGCACTCCACTTGATATCAGAGAAAATAATCCTTTAGGTTTCTCCTTGACAACAGTCCTATGCAACACTGCCATTGATACAAGTAACATGCCTTGCTTTTTCGCCAGCCGATGGTTCCTTGTATGTTAAACATATTTAACAAGTTTATTTAACTGTAACCTAGACCACAGCAGTGGTACGTGGGTGAACAATTGAGTATAATACATTGGCAACGGGACGCGATACAGATAATATTATGTCCAAAAAAAGAAACGGGTGTTGTATTACCGTGATATTGCTCAATCTCATTTTTTTAAATACGATATGAAAGAGTGGGAACAGGTTTTATGGGCTGGTCTTTGTATCTGATGCACTGGTAGAGAGTTGCGTGCCTCTTACTCTGAAAACCACCACACATGAACACATTTAAAACTGACCCAAAATGGTTACATTTTCATCAATGACTGGTTGGCATATTCTGATTAAATTGATCAAATCCCACACAGCTTTCCTTGATATGGCTCGCCAGTCCTAATCCCGTGCCTAAAATAAAATAATGTGCATCAAAGTAACAGGGGCGATAACTCGATTCTTAGGCTGCCTATCCAATCTTGTTTCAAATATGCTCAATAAGCCATCGTATTCATTAAGTTGTGTACCAAATAATCTTTTTACTGGGAGACCTGATTATTTATGGATGGGGTGGGGGTGGATAAAATTTGTCAACGAGAAATTGGGCCTGAGAACTGATCTGCAGCTATGAATATGTTGAATTATTAGACCTCTCTTTTCATGCTACATTATCCCCTGCTCTTGTCTCGCTGTTCTTAATATAATAATATACCCTTTTGATGTACCCTGGTCCTTCGTTCAATCATAAGCATAGTATGAAAACATGCCACAGTGGTATTGGCCTCCTTAATTGGCCATTGCCTGTTGGTTTGAACCTTCCGTACATATTCTAAGGCTGTGAACGTGGATGTACGTTGGCCTGTGATTACGTCTCTCTACAAACAAACCTAACAGGAAATGATGTATCTCGAGCGGTGCAAGAACTAGGAAGTCTTCCTCCAAAAGATGTGTATCCCTCCTCCCCCTCTTTATAGCTTCCTCCGCCCCGTCGTTATTCTATAACTAAGTATCTCGGAAAATCCATAGGGAGGCGCCGGAGCGCGCGCGCGCGCACACACACACACACACACACACACACACACACACACACACACACACTCTCTCTCTCTCTCTCTCTCTCTCTCTCTCTCTCTCTCTCTCTCTGGCTTTTTCTCTCGTGTATATGTGAGAGAGAGAGAGAGAGAGAGAGAGAGAGAGAGAGAGAGAGAGAGAGAGAGAGATTTTATGTGCATTACTGGTTAAATTGGCATCCAGGCTAATGCCATTTCACACGACTTCACACTACATGAGACGGATATAACCACTATGTGGTGCTTTAGAAAAAAATGCAACGAGGAAATTGCTAACTTTACAATGTCCCCACTATCTAGTTTACTCATTATTATTAAAATTTTCCAGTCCAATAACATGGCTCAATTCTTTCCTTTCTTTAAATTTCTGCGTTGTGCACGGTAGCCTAATGCCGCAACAACAACAACAGCAACAACAACAACAACGCACCTTTTAATGTGGTCTGCTCTACTGATAACAGTTAATGATGTTTTTTATGAAAACAGTTTAGAGGAAATGAGCGGAAGAAAGAAACGGCGGAGTTTGATAAGTCTATGGAGATTGGAAATGTTGTTTAATACGAATCAATTCAATATGTGCCGCGTTGTTCGTAAAACGAATGTGTATTCATGAGTACTCTTCATCGAAACACGTTTTTAACAGCTAACTGAGTTACACATCTACATGTGACTTTAGTTATTCTGTTTTTTCAGCCTACTATTAGGATCACTATTTTACTTTAAAAGGCATGTGTGCCATTAAAAAAGAAGTGAAAATTATAATATATTTTTTAAGTTTTTTTTAGACATGTCTGTGGCGTTCAATAAATGTTACCGTGATAAATTATTTTGCTCCGATTAAAAGCATGGAATCCAAGGAAAGGTATGGAGCATATTGTGCTCTATCTTTTTTTTTACAGTGGAAAGTAAAGATGTACTTGATACTTTTGAGAATGGTTCCATTTTATCAATGACCTCAAACAGGGCTGCAATTATTTCCCGATAAAGTATTGTATACTTATGAATGATATTGTGAATGATCATAAGAATAGTGGCCTTGGTACTGAAATCGATAACTGTACTGTTCCTGCATTAATGGTTGCTGATAATATTGTTCTTACGATGCCCACCGAATTGCGGTTGAGACAGTCTTTATATATATGTTAACAACTTGGAAGAAAGAGGAGCCGAAGTTTTAAATGAGACAAGTCAAAAGTTATAGTAATCGGAGAGAGACTTAATGAAGGTCGCCGTTGGTCGTTAGTAGAATTATTGCTCCGCGAATGCAACACTAAATACTTGGGCATTTATTCCAGTAGATCATTAAAGGACAATTAACGTGTAAATTCCTTTCTTGAGGAAAAAGTCACAAACGTAACCAATGCAGCAAGGTGTTCACTAGCTAGAATTTTGATTTCAAACGCGCCAGCGTATGCGACGTTATCTGGCGGGCTACGGCCCTACTGGTACTGGGCCAAGGCGCAGGCGTATGGTTCAACACACGTATGCTGGAACGTTGACCCTAGGAGAAAACCTGACAGAAAGCTGCTCGTGTGCAAAACATAAAGAGGTCTCCAGTGGACTAACCTTGAACATTACGTAACAAAGTGGTTAAACAAATAAAAAGGCCCAACGGTGACCTATTCCAAACCAGACTGACCACGGTTTTAAAACAGTGAGATGATAAAGTATACCATCAGCCAAACGTTTGCAACAAATGCTAGAAAAACGAAAACCAAAAAATGAATAGAAATTAGTGAGAAGTGTTCACAACAAAGAATCCAGTTGCCCATGACAAGCACTGCTCAGGCTGCGTGTCACAATAAAACTTTATTTATAGATAATGAAAATAAATATGTCTGACCTAATAAAACTTTCTTTTGGGTCTGATTAGTTCTCATGTTGTTTTTTTTTTTTCACAGACCCCTGACAAAATGCAGTAAAAAATATAATCTTTTTTGTTCAATTCATCTCTCGCCTGTGAGTATTTTCCATTCAAGTGATGACATATAATGGGGCAGATCGTCAGAGGCGTGACTGAGGGGTATTTAGAAGGGGAGCAAATGAAAGAACTCATTAATTGTGGAAGGGGATATTCATACACTACAATGCACATTTATCGCACATAGGAGGTTGCCTAGGGTTCGGCTGGGCTTCGGGTTGGGACATATTGTGTATGATGTGTATTGTAAAGCCATGGGGGTGGGGTGGGACCTGGCGTGGAGGGAGTGGTACTACAGTCCCCTCAAGGCTTCCCTTTATATACCTTAAAATTACTACACACAAACAAACAAATGAACACACAAACAAAACACACAGACAAACAAACAAACAAAAGGACACAAGGTTGCATCATCAGTTCAAATTGCTGCCCGTTTGCATCAAAAAAAAAAGAAAGCTTATAGTCGTGCACTGACGATTTCACATGTTTCAGGGTCACTAGTCAACAAATATAGTTATACTTCTCTGCAACATTGACAGAAAAGTGGCATGGGCCACTGAGATACTCGTTGAAATAGGAATGGGACAGTCAGCCACCCCCATCTCGCACTGTTGTCCGTCTCTGGTGTTATGGAAGGGAAGAGAAATGCCCCTAACGAAAGGAGTGGCTAGCTGGGGGAACCAGGGCGCTGCACCGTTGGCGACCAGCAATGACTTTGTTATGCATTTCATTTGTACTATGATTTAAATTTACTTATGATATGTATTGTTCTATGTGTGTGTATTAAGAAATGAAATGTATAATAGTGTATGACATTGTAAATCCATTATCCTACGGGGTAAATAAACGTCGTATTTGTTCATGTTTATAGCGTACCCTTGTTTCTTCCCTGGAAAGGCTTTCGTTTTCTGGCCTCTTCTAATTCACTATCCAATCCTAAGTCGAAGATCTGTCTCCAATCCTCCCTTCTCTGAAACTTAATCTACGCCCATGACGTAATGTAAAATGTGTGTGACTCTCAACTGTATGCTATTCCTTTAGCCAAACACAGCTAAATTACTTTTATTTTGATTTTCTTTTTGGGGGATAAGGTGGGAGAGAGCTGGTGAACTTTACTAAAATGGTGCGTGGTTGGGGTAGAGGGATGGGGGAAAGAAATACTTTTATGAACTGTGACCCAGAAAAATCGAACCGTCTAGAAATCATGCGTAAAAAACGTGCAGAAATGTGATCATAGCGTCTGTCCGTACCACTATAAAGTCCCGTTCCCGCGCTTCAGCCAGCCTCTTTCCACCGCACGCTTAGACCGAGTGAACATCAGACGCCTGTCTTAGAAGATTAGCCCAAGGCAAGGCACGTGGTGACCCCTAAGAAGATAGACCTACAGGTGAGAAAATGTCTCTGAAACTAATGAAATGCCCTCAATCGTCACATACTTTTTCATTTATTCAGTAATTGTGAACAAAATTGAGAAAGCTGTAGATGAAGTAATGTGATATGTCACTCTAAAGTAACTTGAGAGCGGCCAGTATTTTGTTGACATCATCCCTAAACTCGTTTAAAGAATACGAGTATCGTGCCTGTTGGTGCATTGTCAACGTAATGTAAAATAAGTTGAAAAAGGCTAGGATGGTGGCATATGGAGGCGTTAATTAGCAGCAGAGGGGGGATTTCCATATGTGTGCCATCCTACAACATGCAGTGACCATTTTTAAGATTAAAAACAAAAACGTTTCTTTCTTTGTGTGTGTCCCCACAAACAAAAAGTCCTCCTTTTATACCAATCCGATTAAAATTATCCCTCTTTAGTCTGTTTAGTCAGGAGCATGTCGTTGGATGGCACACATTTGGAAATCCTTCCGCAGCAGACATAAGCACCCTTTTAGTCATAATTTTCATGCAAAATTTGCTCAATCCAGTGTTGGCTAAGTCTATTCGTAAGACTGTCTTACTACAACAGGTCAGCTAAGTAACGAGACTTAATCGAAATGATATTTGGACTAATTAAAAGTAAAACTAGTTTGGGAGTTAAATTCGTATTTTTAACAAACCTCCAGATCCATAGAGCGGGAGGAACTCAGAATGAGACTCAAGCCTGCGGCACCTGGGACATTAGGGTTAGGGTTAAGAGCAGGGTTGGGTTAGGTTAGGTTTTCGGTTGTATTGGTAAGCATAAGTTCTGGTTAGGGGTATTTATTTCATTTGGACCCTTCCCCGGGTTCCATCTCCATTCAGTTACAATAACGATTTTTTTTTTTGCCCTGTTGGCCATGAGGCGCGTTAGGAAATCTCTCCAACATTTTTTTTTCCTATTTCATCATTTCACAGGCGATGCACCCGTCCTTTCCGATGTTGACAACACTGTACAAGACCAGGCTGCATGCCGTGAAGAGGAAAGTAGAAGGTACATGCTTGCTTGATTTTCATGCTGAATGTCAACTTTGAAACGATTTCCATATGTGGGCCATCCTAAAAAAAACGCTTTTGAACCGTACCAATAAACACTGAAAAGAGATTATTTTGATGTGGATGTTATAAACAAGAGGGGCTTGGTTTACTGAGGCGGACACACAACGAAAAGTGGTCCTTTTTCGAATCTTGCAATTTCATTTATATGTTGTATGATGGTCAACATTTGGAAATCCTATTTCTCTTATTTCACATTCATAAAATTTTCTGTTCCGAATAGAGGTCTGAAAATGCCTATGAATTCCGTAATCAACCTATAATCTATTCAGTGTCCGTGCACTTACTGTGAATGTACCTTGGTGTAAAAGAAAACAACTGTAGACTGCCTAATGTAAGTGGGGGAAAGTATGGGCTGCAAGGAAGATTGGACAGGAGGCAATTTTATGCAGCTCGCTTGAGATATGGGGCTCGTGTAGACTAGATCTTGATTATAACTTTTCTTGGAAGAGGACGAGTGGTGTTATCTAGGATACATCGTTTATGCTATTTCATTCGTGTTGACATATAATGTGGGTACAAAATGCAAATTTATGTTCACAATTTCAGCGCAAAGTTTGGGGAGAACATTCAACACCCTCATACCATAAAAACAGTTTTACTATGACAGCTTTACATCCTTTTCTAAGAATTGTGATGACCAAAAAGTGCCAATTCAATATATTACGAAAAACTACTAAGATGTTATCTAACGGTAAGACTGGAAATGCTGGCATGTGTATAAAAGGCCGATTAGTTTTATCCATTTCCTCTATAGTATCAAGTAAAAACATAAATACAGCCCTAAGGACAGTGGCATAGTTATTTTATGGCAGCTCTTGTACTTATAGTTAACTTGGTCATAGAATACACCCCCCCCCCCCNCCCCCCCCCCCCCCTCAAATCTCTACAGTGGTTATCAATTTTACTCAGTGATATGAATAAAATCTATCCGTGCTGGCTCAAAGGGTTCCGCGAGGGATTAACACAACCTCTGAAAAAAATACTAAACAGGGATTATTTTGATGGGACAGGATGAATTTCATTTGGATTATTTACCCCTAACCTACCCCTACCCCTAACCCTGACCCTAATCCTACCCTTACCCCTAACCCTAACGGGTTGTTGCCTGCGGAAATCTTGCCTTAACACACAAGAGGAACCGGGTTCGATCTCCGCTCATTCACATTAGACTTTGTGTGTTGGCCGGAAATACTTATATAGACTACATGTTAAGCTTCCCAGCCGTATCAGTGACATAATTTCATGTCTCTTTCCACAGCCAGTGCACACAGCCTTTCTCCCTGATAACAGTCGAGCTGAATTATTCAGTGCAGATCAAGGTAGGTGCTTGTATTTGATGACGTGGTGCTGAATGGCAACGTAACTAACAAATAACATTTACTGCCTCGTCTTAAAATCGAACATATCTTACAACTGAAAAAAAAAATATATATAAGTCCTAGTGAATCTACCTGAATCGTCCGCACATGATTCTTTGGTGTTGAAAACAGTACCTGGTATTTATTTGCAGGAAAGGGGCAATGCGGGTGCTTCAAGACGTATAGTGTTTTAGCACTACAGGCAGTAATAAAACTGCGGTTTACAAAGAGCTAATGTGGAAATCCAATTTATGGAATGGTAGGGAAGAGATGAGCTGGGAAACCGGCTTCATTTAGATTCCTTCATAAACGTCGTCAGAACTGACGCGGGTTGTGATGACCACTTCGGAACTTCCGCACACGGATATCAACTTAGAGAACTTACCATATTCATGAGGAATATTATTCCTCTTTAATACCTCTTAAAAAGGGGGGGGGGNAGGAGTTAAAATATCGAAATTGGGCTTTTGGTATTTTTAGACACTTTGACCTCTTCTGCTATGGGAAAAATAACCTTTGAGTCCAGAAACACCCGTTTTATGCCCTGAAAGGGCACCTTTAGATGGTCATCTTAGCCTTGTATAAATGCGCTATCGAAACTTCAATTGCGATTTTCTCAGTGTTCTTTTTTCCACTCTTTTCCCTAAGGCTTTATTTCTAAACCGATTGACTTCAGATCTGACATATATATTTCCCACAACATAGGTTTTGATAAAATGCATCCATTATTCTTGATTTGGTCACGTTTTTGAAACGAAGTTGAATGTTAGATGAAAAATTGAGAAAAATACACATCCATCAGCACCCATTATGTCAAAAATTTGTGACAGACATTATATGAAAAATAAACAAAATGCATTTTATCTTTTCTATAGAGCTACTATATAAGTTTACAAAATTTGAAATGGTTACATTCAATACTCTAGGAGCCTTTTGAAAATAGCTAATTTTCAAGACACAAAATTCAAGATGGCGGCGTTGCCATGGCAACCGTATAGAAAACCCAAAAAAGTTCACACTTTTCCCCTAATTTGACCATGTCGAATCTGAATTTGAAGCTTAAAAAGTCCCTACTTCAAGCATTCACAATATCACTCCCAGGAGGCGCCCNCCCCCCCCCCCTCCGCTTAAATCGTTTCATACAATTTCTGCAGTCCTCCAGACTTCGTTTATATGTCAATGACCAGTTCAATAGGCTCAAATGCAAATATTTCTCGACTTTTCAGCAGCCGAAGGACATACACCTGATTCCAGTAGAGATCGGTCAAAAACATCGAGCGTAGAGGGACCGGGCGTCAAGTCGAGACCCAAAGGACAGGCTAGTCGAACTACAACAGCCCGAGTTGACAGTCACCTGAACAGCCATGACAGAATGCCGAGACCCACCCTCCTACAGGCCATTGACTGTGTTGTCATTCAGTGTTGTGAGATCCAGTAGGCTACATTGCTGTCGCACACGCTGAATCGTGAGTCCCTAATCGTATAAGATCCGTGCTGGTCATTCTCCCACAGGCTTGAGTGACTATTTAGTTGTTTCACGAATTCGTGAGCCATCCATCATATCCCACCCCCAATTCCCCGCCTTTCTGAACATTGACGGTCCCACAAAAAATGTTTGAATGTTCCTCTAGATGCTCTCTCAGATAGCTTATCTGTCTCAGCCAAAAAAAAGAAAAGGTTGCCTTCAAAATTGGTATCATCTGCAAGACATCTTGTATGTTAAAGTCAGTAGCCGAGTTTTTAGCTGACGCAGACTATGATTTATGAATTCAATGGAACTGTAAATAGTCTCACAAAACAAGATAAAACGTCTATACTCATTCTGCGAGTAAAAACCAGTCATGCAACTTGAGCAAACCGGCGTGGAGAAAACTAGACCTAGTAGTTTAATATGTGAAACTGTTAAAGCCTTAATAGCATCTGGAGTTCTTGGCTTCCCGAGCATTTTTATCAGACCTATTTTGGCAGATACACCTAGATTAGTCCTCGTCACTTTAAGTACGTGGTCGTGACTACTATGCGAGTTCAAAACTTCTAATGCTGAAGATATCAGACACTTGGCTGCAACAGTCAATTAAAATAACAGGAATCATTTAGTTGCACACAGTCTATACTTAATTTTGCTAGCCTAAATAGGTCAAGGTAAAACCTATTAAAATATTAATTTTATTCATTCTCATGTGATGTCATACCCTACTTATAACAGCATGCAATGAACCTGCTATGATCCCTTTTGCTTCCTAAGACTACCCTGTCTGGGTTCCTCATGTAGCATTCTTAAAATTCGCGGTGGTGACATTATTACAGTGTCCATTGTAATGCCTGGCTCGTCCTTGCTAGTTCTTGCTACGGACATAGCGTTGACCCTTCTCTAAATCTGTATAGGTTGATTCTCTTGGTCTGTTCATTTGTAGATATGCAAGTTTTCATTTGGAATCTGTTCTAGCAGACGCGATTTTGTACAGTTATGTTTGACGACCAAATTTAACCGCTATCATGTGGAAATCGCCAGCAAGACAAGTTAATTAAATTGTGATTCTGATACGCTTTATAAACTTGTTGGATAACAAAGATCTATAATTTTTGCTTAAAGATGAAAGCTTTTTTTTTAAGCCCCTCAAGGCAAATGGCATGCAGTTTTGCGTCCGTTTAAAGCCCACATCTCGGTATTATTGCTCAAGATATAAGGTAGTTTTAACCAGACCAGTGAAGAGATAAATGCAAACATTTCGTGATCTCATTAAGCTACTAGATTTTCTTAAAATCTTTTTACCAGACATGCTCCAATTAATCTGAAAAATGTCTAAATCCATATTTGTAAAATATTGTTACTGACAACATGGATTTCCATGTGTAAAGATGGGCTTTCACACTTTCACAAAAACTGACGCATATTTTAGTTGCTATTATAATTTCAAGGATTGCCACCACAGCCTTTCAATTTTGGCAAGCCATATTTAAAAAAAAGTATTTATCAGTAACGCTTTCAGATTAATTTCAAAGCTCTAACGGAGACTTTATGTGCGCGGACAGCCCTGAACTTTTACGATGGCATTCTTTAGAATGATTAATGCCACAGCGATAGGTATGCACTGTGTAAAGGGGTTTTATATTGATACAATAGCACAATGTCATTTACGATCAATTATCTCTGTAGACATGGTTAAAGTGCGTGGTTCTCATACAGCATCATAGACACAAATTCAGTACTAACGCATGCAAAGAAATCGGATGCAGTATTGTCAATGCATGTTAAGTTCTTAACAGACTTATGTGGAAGAATAAACATTCAAGGGCAGTGGTGCAGTCAGTAGGTCTCGGCGGAGAGGGGAGGGAAGAGGGCGGTAGGAACATGGGTTAATGGGTGTTAGAGACAGTTGGGTGATTTAAAAAAAAAATATCTTACAAAGATATCCTGATGGTTGGTT
>JAWQUT010000890.1:105535-126802 GCA_033807755.1 Ellobium chinense
ATGTTTGCATATTTCAGATTCGCGAAGGATCCACAGTATGATGTAGTGTCAATTTGGGAACGTATATTCATCTAACTGTATTTCCGGCAGAAAAGACCCTGCAAAACCCAGTCACGAATTTACACAGTCTGCTCTTTTGCAATTTCTTGAACCAGTACGATTCTTCCAGATATGAGCACTCGTTTCGTCTTCAGCACTGATAAGCATGAACATGGCATTTATTAGGTCCAAATGTAAAAAACTATTGAACCGTCACGAAGCGTAATATCTGTAAATAGGCCAAATCGCAATGCACAGTGCTTTTAATCGGTTGATATATCAAATCTCGTTTTTGGGGTTCTGCCAGACAATGTCAGGATGCAAAAATATGTAAACTTGTGATTTCAATAAAGCATCCAGTTTTTTCAGGTGTAATTTGAGCCTTATAAAAGTAGCGTTATGCCCATGTATTAGCGCGTCGTCAAAACTAGCTGCTTAATGAAAAATATTGGACAAAGTCAGACGACGAGGTGACGATGATTTTGTGAAATTTTGGGCGTTGTTCACCCCCCCCCCCCCCCCCCCCNCTTTAAAACGAAACGGCCTTAAATAGTACTTTAATCTCAATGGGAAATAATTTCCGCTATCAAATTTCTTTCATATGCCCGAAAGAAGAAAAATAATAGATGGCTCTAGACATTGTACATTTTGAGATGCTACATATGCTTGTGGACATGGCCACCGTCTCTCTGCTCTCTGCTGCCACCTTAAATAATGACGTCCGTAAAAAAAAAATAAAAATGAAAGCGCTGTGAATTACTGTATTTTTGTCAATGTCCGAATAGAAAGCGGTCCGCATAATTCTTTGCCTTAAGTTGTTTCCATTGCCATGACACTTAAAAGGTTTGGATGCATTCGCGCCACGCTGGCTAGGTTGCCAGACTGTGCCAGATTTATTCACACAATTGTATGCGGGTTTAAAATATTTGATCCAGTAAAGCTACTAGAGTGAAAAACGCCCATATGGTCCGTCTACTGTTTGACTATGCCATCATTCTAAAAGGCTGCGGATAGGACTATTTTATAGGCAGTCATTTTAAAAAAAATAATTTGGGACAGCACTACTGTTATGGTCGGGAGATGTGCACCATTGCTTTTGTAATCAGTTCCCAACTTTCGATTTTGCAAGTCAAGTCAGTCCACATTAATGGTTTCAAACGTCTTTGATATGTGACCCGTTTCGCGTATTATCAGTTCCTGACGTCTTTTAAGTTCTCATTTCACAGGATCAGATCGTCTTAGTGTAGGCCCTTTAAACATTTTCTTCTAAGGCACGGCAGTCTCGTCTGAGGATTAGATACTGTTTACTTATTGTTTTTAAAGCCAGATTTTAAAGCCACAAGCTTTCTTTCCTCATTAAAAAAAAAAAAGTCAGCGTCAGGAAGGGGTATAATATTACGCCCTTTCTTTTATTTACCACGGAAAGAAAACAGATAGTGGTAGCTGTAAATGAAGGGGGGGGGGTAGGGGAGGGGGAGAGGGAAGAGGTGAAGGAAAAGGCTGTGGAAAGTGGAATGTTTGACCAATGGGGAAAAGCCGAGGACTTCTAACATGCTATGGTTTCTTCTCGGATGCTTATTTCGATATGCTTATCTGACCCTATGTTCTATTCCCTTCTCACAAGGAGCATTTACTCTTTGCGGCATGACTCGGGAAACCCCATGTGGCTCTCGTCCAGTGCTATGGATCTCGTAGTTATCTGAGGCCCACTCTCTGGGCCTTAATTTATGGGGCTCAAATTTCTGGGGCCCAATATCTAGGGCTCAAGAAATCTTCAAAATTCTGCTTCCATCTATCACAGCGAGTCGTTTTTTTGTAAAAACACATTTTAAAGAAGCTCTGCAATTATGAAAATGAGAAGTTATTTTCCTGCATTTACCGATTGTTTTTTAGTAGGGTCTTCGTAGTTTAACCCACGCTAGTTGAAGTAAAGAAATAAACATAGTGAAATTTCTCACGAATGACTGTTTGCGCACAAGCGCACACACATTGCAGTGAATAGACCATGAAATATTGTATAAACACATGATAGGTTACAACAAAGATGCCAGTTCCACAACACAGCTTCCACTGTAATCATTTAGCTCGATTATAACGATCCTTATAATGAAATGTTCGGGGAGGTGGCGGGGGGTGTGGGGTGCGGGGACGCTTATGTCACTACGACACTATTGTGGATTAAGCTTAAGGTGTCTATCAACTTCATTCCTGATTGGCTAATATCTGCGGTTAAAAAGGTTCCACAGTCCTATCATTATTATGCTGTTTTTGAGCTTTGAAACAGTGTTTTCTCCAGTTACAGAGACTAGCAGTGTGACTGAGAGATAGTTCAGACCACTGTCTAGCGGCAGCCTGCTTCTTTTGGTTTTAAAGGCACTTATTTTTGTCTGCGGGTTGATTGAGACCCAAGACTATTCTTCAGCATGTATGGAATGGAACAGCCGCAATGATTCAGTATGGAGGAATAAATGGTTGTCATGGTGTTTTCGATTATCATGGTGTTTTCGATTGTCATGGTCGTTTCGAATGTCTTAGTACTTGCGAACCCGGGAGACGTTTTCGTAAATGACTGTCCTGAACGGCCATACCCGTCACGGTGAAGGGAACTGATTTTTTTTTAAAGTTCAGTAAAGAAGGGATGTGCAATAAATTGTAAATACTAATTTACTTCTTGAGGAAACTGTTTTACAGTGTCGTAAATTGTATATCTCTCATTACACAAATATAGAACGGTATACATTATACACATAAGTACACACTATTACAAATAAACTCGCTGTTAGTCGCCGCAGTTCAACGAGTAGGAACCCCCTCTCCCTGGATCTTAAGGCAGGCACTCATTCACACCGGGGTCAAGGGGGAACTTGGGGNGGGGGGGGGGGGTTAGAAGTGAATTGTCATTCCCAATGAAACACTAATCTGTCAGACTCGAAAGTAGAATCCCTAAAACCCGGACTTGACAGTTTTAAGTTTGAGAACTATTCAGTCTACAATCGACAACACTATTCACAATATTTGACTCACCCTGCACTGTCCATAGCCAGAAATATGATGTATTTCCTACCACCTGTGACATAACATTCCTTAAGATTCGCATCAATTAATTTCCCTATCTGTGCGCGGAGTCTTGCCATATGCTCTTTGTAAGGCATAGTTATCCCGTGGAAGTAAAAACAGTGATTGTGGCAATTCGCGCAGCCAGTGCCATTTATCTTTAACTCTTCTTGTTTGATATAGACCAGATAGGCCATTTTTTTGTGTTATTTTAGAGGTTGAATAAATTATATTGCTGTTTGGGGTTAGCTAAACTAGATGCAATTTAGCCATGCCGCGGTCATTTAGCTTCCAAAACTATCATTTGCTGAGCTTTTCGTGATTTCTTGAGTCTACAAGTAGCGCCAACTTATTTCAGTATCAACAGTATCAATACCGCATAATTGCGCTTGTCAGTCAAAACAATCCTATATGTACTACAGTTAGAAATGCCTAAATAAGGGGGTATAAAATAACATGACTGGATTTTCGGGAGGCATTCGGCTAGTTTAACCAATAAACTATATATATATATAATAGTAGCAGGCCTAAATTAGCACATTCAGAGCCGGTCATAAATAGATCTCCTCATCATTTGATTTGCCAAGCATGAATCTTTCTTTTCTCTTTCCATGGATGCGAGCTTTGAACGACCCCTATGGTGGAGCGCCAGGAAGACGCTCAGTCATGAAGATACAGTGCAGTGTCAACCATGGATACTGGCTCAGCAAGATCGTCGGATGCAATGGTCCTCATGACGACTTCCTTTAACTTTCAAGCGGAGGAAGCTGAGACATTCTCATAACTAGATTCAGCAGTCTGGCAAAAGATCGTCGCTCAGGTAACGCTGGAGAGAACAGCAGGATCGAAGGAACGCTGGAGAGAACAGCAGGATCGAAGGAACCAGGATCGAAGGAACGCTGGAGAGAACAGCAGGATCGAAGGAACGCTGGAGAGAACGGACACGATCAAGGAACGCTGGAGAGAACGGACACGATCAAGGAACGCTGGAGAGAACGACAGGATCAAGGAACGCTGGAGAGAACGACAGGATCAACTAACGCTAGAAAGAATCGTAGGATCAGACTATGAAGTTATTACTAGACTTACTTGACATTATCAGCGAACGGACAGATGATCTACCATGCCCAGCAATACTAAATACGTGTACCTTATCGGCAACAATGGCAGAAAGGTTGTGGTGATTTGAAATATACCCATCAAACATTTACGAAAATGTAAAGATAATACAGTGTTTTCTTTAAAATGTGCCTTACTACTAAGAATAATTTAAGGGTCATTTCCTTAATATATTCAATCACTAACACTGAGAAATAAGCTGTACATATTTAGTGTGTGTTGGATATCCGAAGTTTACTGTAATTTACAGTAATTACTTGATCACTTTGCGTTTTTCTCAAAAAGAATCCATTCTGAACAGATGAAATCTCGAAATCGTGTTTTTACCGTTGAGGTAAATTCTGTCCGAAATTGCCTCAGCATTAATCTTCTTTAGATAGTTATGAAGAATGACTTCCCGTTTGTTCTAATTTCTCTCTGTGCCTATTAAAAAAACAAAACAAAATGTTAAATTAATGACCCGGGAGTTTAATTTTGAATAGTTTTGTCACGTGTTCTTTATACAATGTTTTGTTCGCTTTGTAAGATGTAAAGCAAAATGTAATTTAATTGTGAATAATAGAGGTTTGAAAATGTAATAGCGCCCTGGGGATGTAAATGAGTTCTTAGAAACCAAAGAAGTGGTAACAGTCATCAAAAACTACTTTCACACTTTTTCTAATTGATAAAGTAATTTAACTCTACCTGTTCCATTGTCTTGGGCCCTCGGCAAGGATATATTACTTGAAGGGGATCAATGGGAAAATGTGCTCAGTTACAGTATAGTTCTTTTAATGTGAAACTGACCAGGTCTGTTTAAAGACACGGAGAAAATGAACACCGCTGATAAACGCTGGATAACCCTTCTCCTCCACTATGGTATTGCAACTGCAACTTCCAGAAAGTTCTCTGTGCGTTCAACAGACGTTGTGCGTTTATCCCTGTTCAGGACCAGAACTTGGCTGGTTAGCACTCACGCCCTTTTCCGCAGCCGGGAATGATTTTTTTTTTTTTCACGAAGCCCCTTAATAATTCTTTAATATCTAATAATTGGGTTTGAGTCACTTCCAATATATAATAATGGGATTGAGTCACTTTAAATATTTTTGTTAAATGCAATGCGCCCAGTTTAGTGCTCGCACTTAAGCATCAGATGGCCATGAACTCTGTTGGGGTCCGTGAAAATCACCCAATATTCATGTTGGTCAGATATACTGAGACATTATTTTCATGTAATTTTTACACCGAATCTTGGGTGGATTTCCCTGGACACCATCACTGTACTGACCATCTGATGTCGAAAGTGCAAGCACAGCGCAAGACAGAAGCAGCACATTGTTTAAAGTCTCGGAATTAAATGAATTGTTTTACAGTTACATAGGTTTATGAGAAAATGTAGTTTATATTTCTATAGTAGGCTTCATGACATTATAAAGGTTGTAATATTTATTACCGGTTGTTATAAACTCTGCTTGTATTTAATAAATAAGGAGACATAATACTGTTGCTAATGTGAATAATATTTTACTTTCATTTATGAATCAGGATTAGTCTAAATTTAACATGTCATATTTGATTACCGAGTTGGTCCAGTTTTGCCACACAGGAAAGTCGCAGGTTTCAGCTTCAGGCAGAAGCACTCTAGAAGTTGTGACTTTTCTGTTTGGGATCGGGTGACCAATTCTGTCTTGAAATGGGGCATATTCGGAAACATTCATGTACAGTAACATGAAGCATATCCTGATCCAACTGTATTCCATAGTAATATATCAGACTCCACAGGTAAAATTTACTTCCACAATAATCCTTACAATGAAAATATCAGGTTAAGGTATGGAAATTGTTTTGAAGGAAACATTGTAGGCAGGTTAAGGTTTTACCTTACTTTTAAAATAATTGTAAAGCCGATTTTTCCTGTCAAATGTAACTGCTATATGGCGCCGAAGGTTTGTGTATATCCAGTTGTACAAATGTTGTACTTTATGAAAGGTCCAGTTATAAAAGTGTTTACATGCAGAATGTAGTACCGTAGGTGTTTCCGGGTAAGGTCTGTTCATGGATGAGATATATTTACATCATCTGATGATCGCGTTAGGAATCGAAGTTATAAAAGACGGTCTTCTTATCAGATTACTATTCCTAATACTGTCACCAGACGTTGCAATTGCATCTCTATCCAAGACCACACCTTAACTGGTCAACATTTAAGAATTACTCTGTTGCACTTAAGATTTTTTTTTTTTTTAACCGATTCCTTCATTATGTTCATTTTGTAAATTGATATTCCGCTTCATGAATTTCAGTGGGGTGACATATTAACATTTTATTATCTTGTTTTATTCAGTGTTCATTGGTTCTGTAGACTGTACTGCAACACATCATGAATTTATTGTACTGTGAAAGCTCCCGAAATATTAACTGGTCTGTCTACAGTTCCATCTTCGCCATATTCTCACAAATGATAAAATCTTTATAAAGCTTGTCCAAGAAAGACATTCAGAAAAAAATATTGTAAATCATATTTTCTTGAATGACTTTCTTGAACGACTTTCTTGAACATTGTCTTTCGTTGTCAGCATGAGAGCATGGGGAATACGGGCATGGATAGACTTGAATAATTCTATAAAACGCATTTTTCTTACTGTGGAAAAAGTGCTTATAAGAAATATATAAATGAGCATTTGGCACACTCCATCTTTAAAGATTGTCTACCTTAAGTTATTTCAATATCTAGTGTTCCATTGGTTATTTTTGTGATAATTGGTTAATTATATCGTACTGAATTATTTATCGGCCAAACTGTTTTGGTCATTAAGTGATCCGTCTTGTCATTTGTAAATGACTGTGTGCTTACACGCCACATTGTGGACGGGTATTTTGTGAACATTGTTCCTAGTCGCTATGTTCCTGTTTGTCGTAGTCTCACAGCAACATTTGACGGCAACAACTTCAATGGTGATCATGAAAATTGCGCCAAATGTATGCTTATTGTGCATATCCCAGTCCCTTAAATTAGCTCACTGAATTTAGGTGATTTTTCAAGACCATCATTCTCGTTTCTACCGTCAGATGCTGTGAGCGCACGAGAAACAAGACTACAGAAACGGGAAGCAACATTAAAACATAATTCTGTAGGCACATTTTCCAGTTATATAATCTAGAGTTTTATCATTTGCTGCCTTATTATCTCACTGATTAGATGAAATCTAGATGAAATGAATTTGCAGTGTTGATTGTATGACATTTTTTTAAGCCCATATATTTTGTTACTGGGGCTCAACTCATTAGGATACAGAGTTGCACAGAATGTAAGACGATCTCTCATGTCTAAAATAACTTCTATAAAAATGCAACTATTTATTATAAAAGAATAATTTATATTATTATGCATGTGTGCCATTCACTTTCATCTACTACCAATGAGACATCACTGACTTGTTAGATGAAGTCTCATCTAAAGTACGTAGACTCTTCATGTTGACTTCAGTAATAATTCACTGATGTTTCAAGATTAGCGAGAGAAAGTGACTGGTTTATTTCTGCATGCTAGTTAATGCGATAAACAATTGTGCTGACCGCATTGAATTTACTTCATTGAACTCGTAACTCCTTATGAAACCTGAGTTCAAGAGCACCTTTGTAGTTTTCTAAGACTTTGATGGTGTCCATGAAGATCACCCAAAATTCATTTCGGTCTCGCATACTGAGACATCATCTCCTCAATTTCTACATTGAGTTTTGGATGGATTATCATGGACACCAACATTGGCACCGACCATTTGATGTAAAAAGCGGAAGCACGGTGCTCGACAGAAGTACCTATTTTAAATCGTGTGTTGAAATGATTTTTTTTTCCAGATACTTTTAGAAGAAATTACACGCATTATTTACCTTTATAGTTATGCCCATATCAGATATAATTCTTGATCTTGGAATAATGTACTTCTCATTCATAGTCTCAAGCCAGTTAAATACACGTTTTAATGATTAATAGACACTTGGATTAGTCATGAATTAGGTTTCATGATAACGTCAGTTTCATGGTCCTAAATTCACCTTCACATTTCTATAGGTGCTATGACTGAGTCAGAAATATTACTCTTGTATGCATGTCATTTTTGGTTAGTAAAGCTAAAGTAAATTAGATACATAGGCATAGATCCAGTTCTAACTTGGCTGCCTCGAGTGGAGAGGAGTTAAGGTGCCTGACTTCAAGAAAGTCTAACTGCTCAGTCTTTGCTACTGTTTTAGTAAGGATGGAGTATTTAGGGTTTATGAAGTTAGTTGTCGACTCCTTTCCGCTCGAAACATTTTTTTTTTAAATTTCAGACGGTAAAGTTAGATTGTCCAGCTGCTAAATGTACACTCTTTATGCTACACGATGTTGTGTTCCTGAAACTCGTTCAGATTCATCTGAGATGCAACTTGGCATCCTTCCTCGGCCACTAAGAACGATTTCCATGAACGTAACTGAGAAAACCAACGCTCTCCACTTCTAATTAACGGTACCAAAAATAATAATCCTGAAGGATTCAGAACCTGTGATTTTTCTGTAGCTTGTCTTATGTCGATTTTTTCCGTGTCTTTCTTTGCAGTTCTCGCCCACAAGAGTTGCCAACACTTTTATTTGTTCAGCTGATGAATATAAATTAATGCACCTTTTTTTTTTTTTTTTTACGTGAACAATAAAGGCTGCACTCCCAGCTTGTACAAACCGTATATTACATTTGCATATTGCATTTCCTTTACATGCTTATGTTTAGAATGTCGAGGTACTATCTTTCCTAACTTTGCAAAGCACATCTGCACTATTCATACTATATTTTCAGTGTGTCTGATGCTGTTGGGCTTTCAGTGATTATGAAAATGTATCTCTCCATACTGAACATATCGCTTGTAACTAAAAATAATACATGGGTGTGTTTTAAGTAACGCAAATGGTCTCGCCGCTTAGTCGCTGATAGGCATCTGCGCCCTCTCTTCACTCGTACATTTCATGATCAAACCTTTATTGTTGTACATGAAAGACACGTTTGTTTGTTGTTTTTTTTCCTATACATCTATCTCTCACATAAAAAAGAAACGTCTGGTGATTTTCATCGATGCCGAAAATGTTTTGGTCATACAATGTCAAAGTGAACTTCCGGCCAGATGGACTTAGGGGATTTAGGCAAGCTTTTTATCCCTGGCAAGGATAAAAACGTTGTATATTTGTTTTAAATGGTTGTACCGATTCCATTGCGCGTTATATGTGACTTAACAGGTGAATCTATTTGTAACTGGGCAACCAGTGCTAGCTAATGTATCTTTGTAATCAGGAATTAGCACTTGGAGCGAATGCATTCCGCTAAATTCTCTTTGTTTGTTTGGACATTTAACACAACATAAAACGGAATTATTATCATTAGATTTGTTCTCAATACCACCACGTCCTATGTAAATGATCCGGATATGTGTATGTGTGTATATATATATATATATATATATATATTTCCTCTCAATGGATTGTTCAGTTTCTTAGGTCTTATTAAAAAGATGTCACCATATGTACTATAAAAAGGTTGCCAAAATAAGGCATAACTAGTGCGGACCAAGGGTCAGTCTTAGCACCAAGATAATTTCTTCTGAGTGGCATACATTTTCCTCTAAGATTTGTAAGACAAACATGCGATACAAAGGAAAACGTATCTTGGCATTCGGCTGATCCCTGTTCCACTCGAGAATTGTCTCATTTAGGCCTGAATGGTCACCTGAAGTGCTGTGGCAGTCATAAGGGTGTTAAAATTAGTTCGGGCATATATTTCTTGCATCGTTGGTGGATTTGGAATTTAACTTGAGTTCTGAGTAGTTAACATTTACTTTCTATCTCAAGTGTACTTTAATCACGACAATCCATCCATTGATATCATAACGTGAAAGGGGTGAAGGCAGGGAGTAAATGTATGTTATCTTGTGTCACCATAGTCTAACATCTTGCAACAAATAGGCGCGTCTTCAGATAAACCTCTTCTTTGAAGATAGTTGTTCTTCAGCAGGTGGCATTTCACTTATATTCAAAGTGTGTACATATTCACCTAGATATTTTGTCATGATAATTATTCATGTGTAGATAAGGAAAGTANNNGGGGGGGTGGGTGATGAGCTTTTTCCTTGCGAGACGTTAGAAATGCAATAAATGATACTCTTGTTGCGTAATATGTCAATATGTCGGTCAATTGATGGAACGATTTAAAACAAAATGTAAACGTCCAGTCTTATTGTTTCTACACAGTAGCCTGTCCTGATTTTCTTTTTTTTTAAATATTTTAAAAGATTGAAGACCTTGTTAAACATGTGAACATGCTATGTCTATGTAATATGATATCTTCTGTGAATAGAAATGGATTTATTCATACGAATAATATGCAAAAACTATATCTCATGACCTTTTTGTTTTTAATAAATGCATGCGATTTGATTAAATTTGCAACTGACATGTTTCGTACTTAACTATGTATAGAGAGATGGAGTGCAAGGTTGTCTAATCTCTAGATAGTTTTATATGTTTGTTTTGAAAAGCAAGTAGTGGGTTTAAGAAAAAATGAATTTGTCTTTGAAAACAAATAATGAGCTTAACTAGTCTTTGGAAGGCAAAACACCGCTGGTGCCGAAGACTGTAGCTTTCATAGGGACGTGTACAATGGTTGCAACTCTTATCCAGGACCTCGGAATTTCGCTGTGAAATGTCTAGGAATAAAGTTTCACTGGCATTTTCTATCAATCCACTCCTTTGTTTAAATGGTTTAATCAGTTAAAAACGTGTTCAATGCCAGTAGAGGCACCTATAAAGTGGCAAAGGCACTAGACCTAATGGATAGTCATTCACACTTGAGAGATAGGCCTCCTTCTGTTATACGATCTGGTCGAGAATTAAATTTTAGGCACAACAATAAAGTGTCAAGTAATATCGACTACCTAGAAACTGAACAAGGTATCGAAAACTGAACTTTTTACCAATAATCGTGCTAAATGGCAACCCTAAATTGTATACTAAAATTGAAGATAATATCGAAAGCTTAGAAAACACTTTCATTGAGTGACTAGGGTACCCAGACGAGCATTCCTGTATAAAATAATTCAAAACAAAAATTACAGTTGGAATCTTGATTCATCTTATTTATTTAGAAAGCATCTCTCTAAGAACAGTCCCATAATTATTATTTCACTATGATATAGATAAGGGATATTACTGAATAGAACAGATGGGCATACATGCATCTTAATTTCTCTAAAATATTTTTAAGTGGACTAATTTGGTTTTGACTTTATTTTTGTTTCCTGAAGGTCACTGTGAGGGTGCGTTATGGACGTGCACGATAACTCTGTATGTAATAAAATAGTGAGACAGACACGTAGTTCCCAAGCACGGACATAAACAGTGAAGAAACGAAATAACCGGAAAGAAGTAGAAATGCCTTTAGCAAGGAACAGGATTTGAATAACGTACTGAACAGAGAAAACGAAAAAGACACGAATTTCATGACAACAAATAATGATATAACAAAGACAGAAGGAACCATGCAATGGATTAAACATGGTAAATCAAGTAGGAATGACTTTATCAAGAAATGCAAGAGCTAACATACTAATAGAAAGTAACCCTTGGTTTGAAGACTGTCACAGTCACTGCACTGATAGAAAACAGCCTTCTCCTCTGAAAATCAACAGCGTAGTCTTTCTGCAAGTAATTTAGTGATCTCTCACAGTCAGTAAAATACAAATGGTAGATATTCTGAATTCACAAAGTAGTCTTCATGTGAGCCAATGATCTCTTATACAGTCTTGAAAATACAAAGGGTAGGTATCCACAAAGTAGTCTTCATGTAAGTAAATTGTCTCTCACAGTCTTGACAATACAAAGTGTTAGTAGTCTCCGTGTAAGTAAATAATCTCTGTCTTGAAAATACAAAGAATAAGATTCACACAGTAGTCTTCATTTAAGTAAATGGTCCCTCCCAGTCTTGAAAATACAAGGGACAGGTGTTCACACAGACGCTCCTTCATGTACTGAAAACACATCTCTCCACTGACACTGTTTTTTGTTTTCTTTAGCCTAGATCAATACTACCTGAATCCGTCTTCTGGAAAGAGGAGGTAAAATTGTATTTTACAACTGTTTATCTAGCTGCTGGTGGGGTATAATTTAATTAAAGACATGCGTGTTTGATATGATTGAATTACTACTCTCAGCATTTACTTAGAGTGAAACTATATAAAAAGGGCAAGTTCTCGAAGTTCAGGAATCAGGACCCTCTCCTTGTAGTCATGTTTATTAAAAGTGCGTAGCTCGCTGGCTGTAAACGTTTCTCTTAAAATAGCCCAAATGTTATTCTCGAAGGGCGTTGTCAAGCTCATATAGAGTCACCAGCCCACTTGCGGCCACGAGCGAACTTCCCTTTATATTAGCTCCACTATCACACCTAGAACGTTTTTTCTTGGCTGTACCTAGGACATGTGAAGATAACTGTGGATTGAAAGTGGCGAGAGGCACTCACTGTTGTTATTTGTGGCAGAGATTAATAAAATGTTGTCAGGAAAAATGGCCAAGGTGCGGCCACCTGGCCGAGCTGCGGTCACTGGTAAGCCCCAAGTGCGGCCATCTCTCCTAGATGCGAACAAAAGCATGACCTAAGTACGCCGCATGTAAATGTACAGGAAAACAAGCCCACAGATGTACAAAATGGGAACAAATGAATACAGACAGTACAAAGACCTTTTCATAACTCAGAGATGAACCTTTATGCAACTTTACTCTGAAAATGTGTAGACTATTCTAAATCTGCACAAAACGATACTCAGAAAAAAACAACATACACTATTTTCAGTTTCCAAAAAGAAAAAAAACAACGATCCTCAGTGTTACACAAACCAGAGCTGCCAACCAGTACGAAATTTTCGTATTTCATAGGAAAATGTGACCTCGTTACGAAACTAGGATTCGTACTCTTCAAAATCCGAAAATCGACTGTATGAAAAAGAATACCTTGAATGCCTTCTGCAGTGACGTCGGGCGCTTAAAGAGCTTTCTTGTGCTGAAAATCATCTCGTACAGTACAGTATAGTATACATATTGACATTCCGTTATGCCGTAGAGTACACAGCAATATCAATGCTGACGCGCGTTTCTTCTTAGTTTCGCTTTCGCCGGCACCGTTTGGCGTGTATGTTAGGCCTATTTCCCGGCTGCATATCGGAATTGCTAGATCCAGAAGAAGTTTAGTTGAAACTAGCAGTCTCTTACAAAGATACCAGTAATGGTAACAAGCCACAGGAGGCTTTATGCGATTGTTCAACTCATCTCCAGACAACATTGCGGCGTTTGGGGCTTTACTTTGATGCCCGACAAATCCCGTCAAGCGTATGCATTGTGCCATATCCAGAGTGCCTATACATTAAAATAATAATTGAAATAAAATTGAACTTGAACATTACCTGTGTAGGCTATATAATATTTCATTTGGTCTATTAGTGTATACTGTAAGCTCTCAAAGCATTAGATGACCTACAACTGGCATGAGAATAGTGTACTATAGTGTTGGCGTCCAGGTCAAGGTTAATAATCTTTACTGTACTACTAGATCTAGTGGGCCTGAAAGCGCGGGCTTTCAAAGTCCTAGTTTGGAAAGTTTAGGGCTAGCTCTAGATGGATTTTTCTTTCCTGCGATTTTTGCTTTATGTGTGGCCGCACCAAGCCCAACATAAAATTTAGCCTGGCCTGGATGCGGCCACCCCCGTACCTCCACAATTTGCCTTATAATCATTTTGTTCTATCCACCATATTAAACTTTAAGCATTTTAAGACATACCCACAACAAAACCACAGCAATAAATTCATGTATAAATGAGAAGAAATGTTTGAGTCAACCTACTTGAAAATCTCACCGGAGTCTATTTTACAAAGGGCAAACCAAACTTTGCCGCCTCTTCCACTCTAACGGTAGAAGATGTACCGGATGTAACCAAAACACGTTCTATTGAACTAACGGAAGTTACTCTGGAAATTTTGTGTGAATACAGTCCATTTGAGGTCTAGTTCTGTAAAGTGGCCGCACCTTGGCATGGCCGCTAGGTGAGCAGGTGACTCTATTGTTTTCATGTTTTTTTTTTTTTTTAAACTTGAGTCAGACAATAGGGTTGGCTACTACTTCTAAATATGGGATACACCGTCGCCATGCTGAGTGACAGCTCAGTGGTAGATCGATCTATGACAGCTTGAGCGTTTTTTTTTTTATTTCCCTTCTTTTTTTTTTTTCTGTTTCAGGCGACAAATTATAAAAAAAAAAAAAATCACCAAATTTTGTCGCCATAAACGCCCCAAATCGAAAAGAATTACATCACTGAAATATCCAGGTTACTAGGAACCCGCCCAGTATCAAACATATTCCGATGCCAGAAACGTCCAGATATTAACGGAAATACAGCAGCGTTCTAAATACGTCTAGCAGCTTGCAACAACAACTCACATATAATTATATTATCGCACGGTGTGAGAAAAAATATTACTTAATTTTAAAGTTTTACCTTACTTATTCAAATGTTATGCTTTTAATATTAAAAGCCCTCAATGATGCTCAGAATTTCAAATATCTTTGTATCCCAACTCTTAGCATGCGGCTGCTCCCTGCCCCTCTCTTTTTTTCCACTCCAGGTGCACAATGGTAGAAACATAACACAACTACTGAGTTTGGAATATTATACTCTTGCAATTTAATTCATATATTGGCAAGAATATTTGATATTGAAGAGAAGCGATAAGCAACGGATCAAGTGCAATTATATACAGAATGCTTGTACATCGACAAAAAATCCGCTCGTACGAGAAATATATAAGATGTAAACATAGATATAAAAATAGATTGTTGTGTGTTGCTGCTTATTTGTCTTGTTCCTTGGCGATTTTCTCACAGACTCGAGTCAGAACCACCCATCTGATTATGACTCAAGGCATTGCCAAACAAAGTGGGTGGAGGAAGGCAGAAGCAAAAGTGCGCATAGGTGAAGATACTTGTAGGTAACTAAATAGGGATTATCAGGAGTAGTCTCCCTAAGATGTAGTGAGAACCAGACTGACAGGAGAAGCCTCGCAAGCTGGAAGATTATGAAGTCCCAATGTACAGCCGAAATGCATCAGACTTTCACCGACCCAAAACGCGAATTTGCGCATCTGATTTGCTATGTGCTGCCGCCTCCGATACTGCCCCAGTCCGGAAGCTATGACCCCTGTAGCTTCTGGTATCGAGCCCGATAAAGTTTAAAACTTATCAAGTTCCTTAGCAAACAACGCTCGAGGAACAGATTTAGATGGTGGAAAGATGAAGAGAGGACACGGGATAGGTCCCTGGTCCCCTATAGTGGAGGTAAGAGGTCAGGGCTTTGACCGGACAGATGAGTGGGTCAGGTGTTTATTTGAGCTGGATGACTGCAGGGCGGCCTTGATTATTATGCTTGAATGCCTTAAGCTGAGTTTGTATTTGACCCCCCCCCCCNTCTCAGAGATTGTTAAAATTGGTTGGCTGTTGCTAGAGGCCGTGATTTCTCCAATTCGAAGAAATGCATGGTGCGCTAGTATGAACATGGCATTGAGTAAATTGCGCCTATATATGGAGCTAACTGTACAAGAATGAGCTCTGACCATCTGTCGTAGGACTGCCACTATTATCGGTAGTCGGGCATGCATGGTGCCGTAACATTTGCGGAATCCTGTCATTATTTTTTTTTAAAAATCAAAAGGGAATCAGATGGGTCAGGCAGGTTGTGCAGCCTGTGAATGTATCCGCCTGCGGACAGCGTGACAGTAAGGGGATTATACTGTCTGTTTCTGTGACACACAATGAAAAAGTGCCAATGTCGAAACGCTGATCGGCGGGGACTGCTGCAATTTCGAGGTTGATGCAAACTATTTAAGAAAAGACCATGCCTGGGTGTATGAACGCTGGGAGCTGGGGCCCCTCCTGGCACACAATCCTTGATATGTCGTTACTTTTAAACTACATAAATGATGCATGCGGAAAGCACGTCATGATCAATTCAGTTAGCATTTCCTGACAACAACGCTTTCAATGGACACATCATGGGTCTTTGAGTTTAAATTTTGCACATGTTAAAAGTGTGTCTACGTTCGTTTCACTTAAGAATATACCATACTGAAAATTAAAAAGACAATAACAATAATAATAAAGGCAAGAAATGGAAATACGATTTTGTTGACCTGATGGGCTATTGAGTCTAAGCAGCAGACTGTGTTATGCATCTCTTTCATAATATAAACAAATACATGTATACTAATAAACATGAACACGTAACAAAGTCATTGCTGGTCGCCGCAGTGTAGAGACCTGGTTCATCTTCCCCCCTTCCCCCTCTCCAGTCCTATCGCCAGATGGTCATTTACACTTGAGTAGAGTGGAGAATGAGGGGAGTGAAGTGTTTCACCAAAAACAGTACAATGTAAACCGTCCGGCCCATGGTCAAACACACAAACCTTAGACATGACAGTCTCCAGTTTCGGAATACAACTTACAAACGACACGGTCACACTCGAAGGATGGGACCAGTTTAATTAAAAATGTCTCACGTACTTTGGTAGAATTTTGCAATGTTGATGTTGTAAAGCATTTAGAATAATATAAATCACATGATTTGGTAAAAAGACCCCCCAAAAAATGATTTAAAAACAACTGTCCTAATGCAGACGTATTTTTTTTTTTTTTAATGGTGAACACAATGAGACGTAGGCGAATAATAATGCCATCCCTCGTGACATGATGATAGACCTTATTCTATCGTCCGCTTGCTCAGATTTTGTTCGGCAATAGACAAGACAGTCATCTCCTTGCCGACCTCTGGGCTGGGCGGTAGAATGTTGCATCCCACTGTTATCTGACCGGCTGGCAGACAACACTTGCAACGGTCATTATAATTATGAAACAATGGCCACACAGCCGATGGGACCCTGGACCCGGGGAGCCTTGTGCAACGAGAATTAAATGTGATTTACATTAATGACAAAAGAGCAAGAAACAATTAACTACCATTAATATTATAGGCTAAACTTAAGCTGAACTATTATTGAAGCACAAACAACGTTGGCAGTTTACTAACTTTCTACTCTTATATTTAGATCTAGTCTAGGTCTATTCGTGTCAAGGTAGGTAAAGGTATCGTTAACAATGCGTGGTACTACCTTTTCCTCGTTGTCATTGTTGTCGTTGTTGTTGTTGTTATTGTTGTTGTTGTTGTTGTTGTTGTCGTCGTTGTCGTTGTTGTTGCTGTTGTTGTTGTTGTTGTTGTTGTCGTTGTTGTTGTTGCTGCTGCTGCTGCTGTTGTTGTTGTTGTGGTTGTTGTTGTTGTTGTTGATGATGATGTTGTTGTGTTGTTGTTGTTGTTGTTGTTGTTGTTGCTGTTGTTTCAAAGTTCAGAGTAATGTGTCCGCCCCACTTAAAATATAATTACGTAACGTAGCAAGATGTACAGTGTCTGAGGCTCTGGTGAAATCTTGTACAATCTGGCCATGATATGAAGTGAAAAGACAAATAATCAAAGTCGCAACCGTGCTGCTACGAGGGAGTGTCGAAGTTGCAACAAGAGGTATCGACATCGGAATAGTGTCACATGGCGCACTTTGCTCGTTGCACATTTATGAGCGGGCCTGTCTGTGCATAATACTTCCGAGAACTAATTTTTTATAGTTATGTTCCGCAATGCAAGGCTAGTTCTGATCGATGCACAGGTGATATGTTGCACGACGTTGTTTTAGACAAAGATTTGAAACATCAGTGAATTGTTATTACTTTAGTAGAGACCCACAAAACAAAACAAAACAAAATATTCTAGGTCAGGTGAAACAAAATGGGGCAATCTCGCAACATGGGAAGAACAGATGATGGGACAAATGAATTTCTTGCCTGGTAGCCTTTATCGAGGAGAACTAAAACAATAACGAGAACCTAATTTACGGGTGTTTCAAAGCTTAATCTGTGGCGATAGGGATATGTGTTTTTTTTTACAATGTTCCTCTCTCTTTCTCTTTCTTCCTCCCTCTCTCTGTCTCTGTCTGTCTGTCTGTCTCTCTCTCTCTCTCTCTCTCTCTCTCTCTCTCTCTCTCTCTCTCTCTCTCTGTGTTGTCCGATTTAACAAATTAGTCACGTCCGAAAATGTCTGTCTCAAAGATCATTCCATTATAATGAAACATAGTAAATAGGAAGTTGGCATTTTGCCTCCAAAAACAAAACAAAACAATATTTGAGAAAACTAGCTAATTAAAAGAAAGTTGTGCCGCAGAAATGTACAACAAAAAAAAAAAAACCAAAAAAAAAAGCATGTCAAGAATATAGACGGGAGGTCAGATTGATTAAAAGAATGTTGAAGCACTGCCATATCATGTTTGGTAGCAGCTGCGCTCATGGTTTTGTTGTTGTTATTGTTGTTGTTTTAAATTAGTTTATGCATTGCCTAAATCTACCGTCTGCTTGTATCTACCTCAAACCAGTTAAATCCAGTGAATTTGCAAATACACAGGTTCATAAATATGATATCATTTGCACTGACTAAGACGGAGCCATAGTTACCTTTAGTTTAACTGATAATACTATACAAGACCAGGTCATATGATGGTAAGCTGTAGCCTTATTACCCATCTGGTTTGCTAAATTGCATTCTCAATGATTTAAAACTGAGATGAGCAGTGAATAAAATATTGTAAACCATGAAACCAAATTACACAGTATAACATCAGTATCACTTAACCTTTCAATGTCATCACAAATAGCATTAGAAGTCATCCAACAAGATCCTGACTACTATAATTGTCAGCAGTTGACATATGTGGCATTCTCGTGTCCTTTCCTGGAACTATCCTGCTGTGCCTGTCCAGTTTGCCCGTCTGGTTCTCTGCTTAGACCTTCCGCCATGATCATCTCATAGTGACCGACATCTGCATTCACGTAGATTGCATCTTCTTGCTGGTTATGCATTACTGGATCTGGCATTTCCCCATGTCGTGAGTTGCAGCTGTCATCTGTGTTTGACGGATGGGGAAAAATATATTGTCGATATGTATATTTCATTGTCAAGCTCACAGAAAAGACTTTAATTTTTAGTTAGTAACTCTGTGTAATCGTGGAGCTATATGTTAAAATTATGACCACAGATGGTATATCCAACCCTTTTGCTGATTGTGTAAAGAGTATAGAATTCTTGCGCAAGTTTGAGTATTATCTAACACGTTTAAGACGGTTTTTTTGTTGTTGTTGTTGTTCAAAAGCTAACCCCATTCTAGTGTACGATAAATAGGTAAATATATTCAAGGTAGCACAATGTTACCGCTCCAACAATAAAAATTTAAATAAAAAAGGGGGGGGGGGTTAAGACTTAAGAATCACAGGCAAAGGGTGTTAAAATTAACCGTATTTTGGACAGAGACGATTTATTAACGATTAATGATCAATATTTAAAGTTCATGGAGGCAACTATAACAATAGCAAGAAGAAGAAGAACAACAACAACATCAATAACAAAAAACCGTAACAAAAAAAAAATAAAACAATAAAAGACAAACAGGATTTTTTGTCACACCTGATTTGTATGTAACATGATAACGGTGCTCATCCTGTCCAGATGGATTCACATCCTCGTATCCTGGCGGTGTTCTACACTCTTTGGGTTTTGCCTCTTGTCGGCGACGGTAACAGTAGATACTGAGCCCAATGGCAACAGCGACCAATATGGCAAGGATCAGACCAATACCAACGCCTAGGCCTGTAACCAGTCCATCATCTGTAGTTGACTGTCCTCCATGTGCTTTAATTTAGTAAAATAGTGGTAGCATCAACTGTAAGCATTGTGTGTGTTTGGACATATTATTATAATACATCTAATCTGAACAAAAACGACGTTGTGCCAATTACAATGCTGATTATGTCATACATAAATATGTTAACCCATATACTGATTGACGTTCAGAGATAAACGTTTTGACGTTTATCTAAATTAGGATTACATTGCGAGGCAAAGAGCTTGAGATAAAATAGCCATCCGTCTGTCTGTCTACTTTTTTGCTTAATTATTTCAAGAGAAAATGCCATTAAATTCCTTGGTATTAATGCTGCTGAAGCATGCCAGTGACTATACTGAAGAGAGGTTAGGAAACTTCTCTGTTTCAAAAAAAAACATTTTTTAAAAAAAATATTGGATTAATTAATTACTTGCTAGCTCTCAGGCCATATTAGGAACAATACAATTCAAAACCTATCAAAATGTTCAAAATACACAAGAACATGAAACTTAAGCCCAGAATACGTAGCCTATAGAAACTTGTGTGACTTCCAGTACCTACACTACATTAGTTCAGGTATAAAGCATAGAGAATGGTAAAGACAGTTGTAGTCATTGAACTGTACTGAACATCTGTAGACGTGTTACTCTCTTTCTGCGTGCAATATATGGAAAAATAGACTTACTATCTAGGCTGAGTTTACACATGAGGCCAGTATAGCCTTGTTTGCATCCATACAAACATGTGCCAGTCACAGGATCGCAAAATGAAACTTGATCCGGTATGCCCGTCACGTTACATTTTTCGCTGCAGTTTGTCACACAATTTGCACCAAAGGTGTTCAATTCACAACCTATTGAGTTAGAAAAAAAATGCATTAAACAACAGCCTAACAAACGATTATATAATTATAAAATTCTCCTTTTGATTTTTTTGTGCTGTTCGATTAGTGTTGCCAAGAAGTAAGAGATATCACAAGCAAGCTTTGTTGAAGCAGCTGACTTGATTTACTTACAAAGAAGTGGACCAAACAGAGGAGTGCTACCTTTTGCTATCCAGCACTCAAAGAAGATTTATTGGGACACTACTGGTTGTTGAGAAGACACCTTCAAATGTTATTAGACGATTTAGAAAGAATTTGATAAAAACCTAAGCCTAGGTTACAACGGATGATCGACCTGTAATACATGACAAAGAAATACAAGGTTATACGGATTTTTTTTTGTTTGTGATGCAAGCAATGTTCAGGTACCCCCCCCCCCTTC